>PVKM010032754.1:0-16274 GCA_004027735.1 Carollia perspicillata
CCCCGACCCTACACCCAGTCCGTGGAAAAATTGTCTTCCACAAAATTGGCCCCCAGTGCCAAAAAATGTTGGGGACTGCTGGCCCAGAGAATGGCCTAAAGGAAGTACATTAGATTTTTATTGCTGTGTAACAATTTGCCACAAACTTAAAACATTATCTCAAAAGGTCTAATGGGTCCAGAGTTCAGGTACAACAAAATTGTGTTTTTTTGCTTAGAGTCTCACAAAACTACAATCAGGGCATAGGCTAGGCTGTGTTCCTTTCTGGATCTTGAAGGTCCCCTTCCAAAGAATTCAGTTCCTAGTAGTTGTAGGACTGAGGTTACTGCTTTCTTGCTGTCAACCCTAGGCCATGATTGGCTGTGTGGGGCAGTCCACAGTTCCTTGACATATGATCCTCTCACAGGCCCTCCCATGACATGGTAACTTACTTCTTCAAAGCCACTGAGGAAAAGTCTTACAAAAGGGTAGAGTCTATCCTGTCAAGGCTTTCATCTGATTATATCAGGCCCATCCAGGATAATCTCACTTGTGATGAACACAAAATCAACCCTACCTACATCTGCAAAATCTTTTCACATTTGTCATACAACATTCATTTGCCATATCCTGTTGTTTAGAAGTAAGTTACCCAGTTCTGCTTGCAAATAAGTGGAGAAGTTTATACAAGGACATGACTCATTGGAGGTATGTGTCTGCCTCAGGATATATCCATTACAGATAGGAACAGTATCTTCATTTCCTTTAAAACTCCCTAGAATTCTTGGTAAACAAACGACAGAAATATGTGTTGACTTGAAAATTTAAAAAGGAAAGTAGCCATCTGGATGATTCCAAAAGGCATCCTCCAATAGAAGAGTGAGTGTTGGTCTTAGTAAGAGGTGCAGCATCAAAGTGCAGTCCTGCCAAGCTCATCGTATTTCAGGGCTAATTTAGAAGTTGAACAAAAGTCTTGATTTTTCCATCATCCAAATAAACCCTACCCTGACCTCTACTTACCTGTTCTGAAAAAAATACATTGCATAGGTGACATAATTTTCAGGGAATGAAGGTAGGGAAGGAAGTCATGTAGATATTCATAGTGACCAGTTATAAAAGAATTATTACGTCTAAGTCAGTCATCATTTATTGTAGATGAACATTTCGGTGAAGTAGTCTTCTTAAGACATATTTTTTCTCTAACCATCAGTTCTATTATCAAAATAAAGTAATATTTTGGGTTGTGCAGAGAGATACTGGACAGATTTGTTTGGGTAGCCATATTATTTTATAATGTTTTCGTAATTTAGATGATTACTGCTACTTGTAACATGTAAAAATAATAAATGCATTTTAAAAATCTTTACATATAAAACTTCAAGTGTACCATGGAGGAATAAATTATGGTTAAGGGAAGAGGCGACCATGCAATCACACTTTTACCTGCCCATGCACTTTACATGTGTAGCTTACTGGCAAATGATATAGTTGTCAGCTTTGAGGCATATACTAAAACCATTTATTTTTACTGGTGTTACCAAAAACAACAATAACAACAACAACAAATAAAAACACAAAAAAACTATGATCTGCCCAGGCTGGCATAGCTCAGTTGTTGGAGCATCATCATCTCGTAAAACAGAAGGTTGTGGGTTCAATTCCCGGTAAGGGCACATGTATGGGTTGCAGGTTTGTCCCCAGTCAGGGTGTGTATGAGAGGCAACCAATTGCTGTTTCTCACTCACATCCATGTTTCTCTCCCTCTCTTTATCCCTCCCTTCTCTTCTTTATAAAATTTATAAGCATATCCTCGAGTGAAAATTAAAAAAGTAAATTAAAGTAAAAAGACCTCATGATCTGCCAACATAGTTCCAAAGTTATAAACTCAGCTGAGGAAAATTCTGTTACTAAGCAGGAAATAGAGTCATCTCACATCTGGCTCTTTATATGTCCCCTCTGTAATGAGAATTTTGGAAAATAAACACCTTCAACTCACTATTCTGTACCTGTACAATCTCACAACAATATACAAAGAAAATAAAGCCCCTTTTAAAACATTGGATAATTTTCCTTATGAATAACAATGGAGTATATGAGATAATCATAGATAATATATGAAAATTAGATTGCTGTGTCTGAAATTTTCTAAAAGTTTCTAAAGCATCTCAAAACATTGCATCAAATTAATTACTGCAGAACTATTTTCAAGAGCTATTCTTTTTAAGGGGAAAAATTATCATATCTAAGTCTATGTTAAATCTTACAGAGATCAGTCTTGGTAAGACTATAGCAAATTTGAAGAAACCCTGGGCCAAGACAAAAAAGACCTGAATTGTTGGGGAGTTACAAAAAGAAATACTGATACTGGATTCAGAAATTAAAAGACATTATGGGTTATATTCATTACAGATAACTCCTTGTGCCGCTGAATTTAGATAGATATTTATTGAGCAATTTATTTTCCAGCATACCCAAAGGATGAATTTGGAAAGCAAGACTCTGTATTAACCTAACCTAAACTTCTCTCTCATGTAAAATATGAAAGCAAATTAACAGCATGACTTATCATTATTGTTTGCAAGGAGTTTGTTTATAATTTTAGTTGGGTTAGCTACTATAATTTAGTGACAGTTGACTTTTTTTTTATCCTCACCCAAGGACATGCTTATTGATTTTAGAGAAAAGGGAAGGGAAGGAGAGAGAGAGAGAGGTAGAGAATTATCAGTTGGTTGTCTCTCATATGTGCCCTGACCTGGGACCAAACCCACCAGACATGTGCTCTGATTGGGAATGCCACTGTGACCTTTTGGTTCACAGGACAAGGCTCCAACCAAAAGAGCCACACCAGCCAAGACAGTGTGTTAGCTGAATTTATTGCTTACCACAGTAAGGAAGAATGCTACTTCTTCAGAATCTTCATAGTGTTTCAGATAAGGAAGACAAAGTTGGGAATTTTGTTGAGATACTGAAGTCCCATTTATGTTGCATCTTTCCATAAGGGGTCATGGTTAGAGTACTTTTAATGACTGTTTTTATGTTTAACATTTTTAAAAATTAAATGATTGCTTTTTTATATTACTAAGTAGGACAAATCATCTAAAAGCACAAATACATTATGAAAATACATGACTACCCAAATCCTCCTAGTATCTTTCTAGACAATCCAAAATATTAGTTTATTTTTATAATAGCTCTGCTGGTTAGAGAAAAATAAGGAGTATTGGTTTGCCTAAGTAAGAACCTAAATGTCCGTCTATAACAAATAGGGCATTTCAACTCTTCCAGTAACTGGCTGAGACTTGGTAAGTGATGTTTTGCTGGCCAGTCACTGTGCACGTCTATACTACCTTTTTCACCACTTTCATTCCCAGAAAGCATATGCCACATGCACAACGTATTTTTCTTCCAAACAGATAGATAAAGAAAAGGGTTGATCTTGTTGGAGATTTTTTTCCCTAATGGATAAATTTGGGATTTGAGACCTTTTTTGAGTCTCCAAATTACTCCTGAAACTTGGAGAGGGATTGAGGACTGTGCATATCACACCATTTCTCAAGACCAACATTCTTTTCTATTTGAAAATGTCTTTTGTAACATCCTGGTGTCCACTTTCCTTTTTAAGTTTTCAAATCAACAAGTATTAATTAATCTTCTTTTGTGTGTCAAATACTGTTAAAAGATTTGAAAGAAATAAATGATATAGTCACTGCCTTTCAACCATTCTCTGGTTATCTCCTTGGCATTTGGTTTACAATGAGCAACATGGAATGCAGGTCATTCAGACATCAAGGTCTGCAAAAAAAAAAAAAAATTCAGGGATGAAAAAATCATCACACATGTAGAAAACTGCTTGATTCTTGAAATAGTGTTTATGAAGAACCTAAAGTGACTGCTGTTTAAATTCATTATATGAACACCCTAAGTTTTGGTTCATCAAGCTATCTTCCTGTTCCTATATAGCAACTTAGAAAATCATTTTCAAAATTAAAAAGTTTAATGAGGAAAAGTATGTGGCACATAATGTCAGCTGACATTTAAATACATACTTATAACTAGATGGTTCAAGCAATAGAGTTAAATAAATCTAAATACCTCCAATCCTAAAATAACCCTTGTTAACCACTTTTTGGAGATTTTTCCAGAAATAAATTCTAATCATGTAAAAATATATATGGATCAATCCACTACCTTCTTTTAACAAATGATACATTTCTGAATAGGTGACATATTTACATGGTTTAAAATTTAAGGTACTGTAGGAGACCGTTGTGTGTGGCATGGGCCCAGCTCCCACTGGGAGATGCACAGGACCCATGCCCACGGACAGGTTCTCCTGTGGGTAATCAGGCCTGCTCCATGCCTAGGCTCCTTTGAGTCTTGCTTTTTTCTGGGAACTCCCTTACCTGGATTTGTGGCAAACATTTACTGTGAAGTAACTTCCTAAAATCCATGCTAAACCTTCCAAAGAAGAGTGTAACCAGTTCAACCACTTTTGCCTTTGCATTTGCAAATATCCCTCGTCTGTGATGTGATTAGCAGCATTGGCTCCTTTGTTTTCTGTAAAAGGTAACCACCTAAAGCAACCTGTGCATAGTAAATGAAGACCATCAGGTAATACGCTGAGAAACCCAATAGAGAAACCCAATAAAGGCTTTTCATGGCGGAGGCCACAGCTTTTGCTCCCCTTGAGAGAAAAGCCATGCTGTCCCATTTCCTCCACCAGACTCGATAGTCTGTGTGAATGTCTCATTTCATCCATAATGATGTGGACACTGTGGGCCAGTGTCTGCATCAAGATACCAACAAGTAGAGAGTGAAAATTCATGTCTCACCCTATTCTCTAGCAACGCAAATTCCTATCTTTGAGGTAAGTAGCATAATAGTTATTGTGTATGCATTCAGAAATATTTTTTTTAATGTGTACACAAATGTATGTCTAGTTCTGGTTTAATTTCATAAACATCTGGATATTACTTTTTTTTTTACATTTTTAAAAACATTATTCTGATAACAAGCAAGTTTTCCTGTAACTCATCACTGGTTACCTGCTCTGGCCAAGCATCTAGGTGTTTAATGTTAAAGGTGTTAATTAACACCTTGTTTTTCCATTTTCCTTTGTACACACAGGAGGAAACGAACTGTGAAAATAAAAGACAACATAACAAAACAAAAACTCTGCATACATTTTTCTTGTGATATACTGGTAACACACAATTAAATAACTATGTAAAAAACAGTACATTGATGGAAAAATGACATGGAAGCATTTTCATATATAAATACATAAATATAAATATGTATGTATTAGAAAAAGACCCGAATACTTTATCATAAACTTTTCATGTACAAAGACTTAAGTGTGCTAAGAAAAGACAATGTATCCCTACAATTGCATTAATAATAATAATAATAATAATAATAATAATAATAATAGATGTCTAGATAAACTTAGATTAGATTTGGGATCTTGTGTCTAAGCAAAATTTCTGAGTAGCATGATTTCAAAGGTGTATTGACAAAGTCATATACAGAAGAGGTTTGTCTGAATAAGTACTTCCTGGGAAATCTGATTATTTTAAGACCACTTTATGGGACTGGAGGGCTTGGTTCGGGAGCAGAACATGTAAATGAGCTTCCAACATGTGAAGGGCTCCCATTATGAAGAATTATTTTATGAATTCATAGTTGCTTTAGAAGAACGGTCTGGTAGAGAGTAGTCTACGTCAGTGACTGACTGTCCTCAGAAACTAAAATTATTAACTATAATTATGTCAAAGTTTCCCTAGAAACAAATAAGAAACACCTAACTCTTCCTGGGGCAGAGAGGAGGTAAGCAGAAAGAGAGATCTATAAGAACATGAGTCTTGGGAAAACTGTATTCAGGTATTGGGGATGGCAAAGACTGGGACCAGAGCATGAGGACTGAACAGGTTACCCTGCAGCCATCACCACCACCGCCGCTGTGTCTCTCTCCAGGTTAGACTTAAGCTTCCATCTTTCTCACTCTGAACTTCTCTGCTGTCCTGGAAAATATGCTGAACTTCTCATCGTCTTGATTGTTTTCCTAACTGGAAACTCAGTTAACAGTGGGATCGTTAATGAGTGCCAATGTGAGGTTTGATTGTTATAATTTCCCACTACAGTTTGCTTTTGGAAGATATCCATGTGGATACTCATGACATCTAGACTTCCCATTGTTGCAAAATGATTTTGACTTCATTGTGGCATAGCAATGGGTCTATCTCACAATTATACAAGAAAGAGTAACAGTGTGATAAAAAGTAAACAGAATTTAATGTGCCAGTAGAATGTTTATGGCACTTTTAAGCCTGAAAAGCCTGTGTTTAAAAGTCCACAAGCATGAGTGGAAGCGAAGGGCTATGCTAAAGTTATATGAAGGCGGACCTTATCTCTGAGGGAAAGGTTTTATGAGCAAAGTTCGCTCACCATAGCTGGCTTGGCTTGGAAAGCATAGAGAGTTGACGGGAAGAGTGGAAAGTCTATAATCATATTATAGAAAGAGGTTAGGGAACTCCGGGATGGAATTAAGAGGTAAAACAGGAAGTGTTAGTGTACAAAAGAAAGTTTTGTAAATTATTTTGACACTGATTACGGTATTTTAGTGTGTTTACCTTTACTGGAACATAAGTCGTGCATAAGTGGAAAAAATCCATAACTGTGGTGGCTCTATCGTCACTGACTGTAGGAGTATCTTAAGTCTTCAAGTTATGTTCTGTAAGTAAAATGTTCAGCTTTAAAAGATTTTTATTTTTGTTATTTATATGTTTCTCCAATATACAGCTCTAGAGGTCAGAACATAACTGCTTTCACTGTGCACTCGAAGAAACTAAATGTACTTTTTAAATTTCTGGAATCAACTTCATGATTTAAAAAAACCTTATTTTAAATTATTGGGTAACATATATCTCAGTAGATCTTGTTAAAAATTATATCAAATCTATTTCAAATTTAAGGTATAATATAACTTAAAATAAGAAAACAATAGGAGACAGCATCAGCTTAGGGTTTTGCCACATGCAAAACCTTTCAGGAAAGAATTGTTTAGTATATGCACCTCAGGTGCTTTTCAGTCAGTAATCCAGGTGTTTGGCCTGCATGACATCCAACATTCAATTTGCCTAAATATTTGATGCCTTATAAAAATGAGTAAGGTTTTCAAGACAGATGTATTCTGATCATTCTATTTTATATTGGTGTCACTATAGCCATATGGATAAAAATTATTTAACCTTTTCTGCATAGAATTTATCTGGAAACTTAAAATTACTTGGCTATTTTAGTGCATACACGAGCTGCATTGTACTTTATTAGATGCAACCTTTATTTCCTTTTATTTTATTTAAAATTTTTGAAATTAAACTTATTGGGGTGAAGGGGGACATTGGTTAATAAGATTACATGTTTCAAGTGTAAAACAACCAAAGTGTCCTCCGATAGATGATCAGATAAAGAAGACGTGGTACATATATACAATAGAATATTATTACTCAGACATAAGAGAAGATGAAATACTGCCATCCGTGACAAGACAAAATGGGTCTTGAAAATATCATACGAAGCAAAAATAAGTACTAGAAAAAGCTAAGAGCCATATGATTTCACCCATATATAGGATATAAACTGAAACTCACAGACACAGACAACAATATGGTGGATACCAGAGAGAAGGGAGTTAGAGGGGTTGTAAAAAGTAGAGGGGGTCAAATATATGGTAATGGGAGATGATTAGACTTTGGGTGGTGGGCACACAATGCCATACACAGATCATTTCCTTTTATTACATACAGCAGAGAGGGTATTTACCAAGCACTAAAGAGATACGGTGTGCTAATTCCTATAAAATTAACACGACATGACATACCAGGTAAAAATAGCATCCCTAATTCTTTTTTCATCAGGTCATTTCCTCTGGCTTTGATGACCCCTATTAAATATTTAAGCAGTATGCTTCATGTTCATCAACAGTCAGCCACTGTCCGAAATTCCTGATGAAAATTCATTAGTGGCCTTCTTAAATAATTATGAATAAAATGTCAATAAGCTTAAACTTCACTGAACCTGAGTTTTGCTCTTTGTCATCATTCCCAATTTAATTTGACTTTTGCTTTAATGAGTTCCCTTCCTCTCAGGCACAATCCTGCATTCATTTCCTTTTTGCAGGACTCTATCAATGTTACTCTTAGCCATAATGTAACCAGAAGTCAGTTCGTACTTCATCAATGAAAGAAGTTGTTTATTCATTTTATAAGTGATTTATGGATGAGAACTTTAAGTAAACAGAGAGCAAGGCAAAAGTAGGAGAATAACAGTTCTGACCATGAATGCAGGTGCTGTTTAAAACTCTCCAGTACTTACTACATAGAGAAAACTTTTACGTGTTGTAAGAGATTTTGCATGTTTTGCTAAGTGGGTTCAGATTATGCCTTGAAGAATACTATTTCTCAGGTCCAAATTCCCAAATAAATATCCATATTCATTTGGAGGATAAAGAAAAAAGAAAGTTCTTCATTTTACAGCTCAGATGGTGCTTCAAGCTCCGTAACTGTCAACTTGAAATTAAAACAAGAAATCTGTTTGCATGTGACAAGTTGAAATCAACTCCAAATAATGTCCAAATTGGACAGAGTTTGGATTTTGTCACTATAGTCCCAACATTTCAGTTTAGATTAAGAACAGACTCATTTTCTACTGTGTCTCTGGAAGTGATCATTCCTCTTCTTCCAGCTGCTAAGAAAAGTTATTATGACTTACAGTAATTACTGCCACACAATACCACCACCACAACAGATAGCTCTCCAAAGCACAAACTGAATTTTTCTAATTCTTAAAAACATAAGTAATACAAATTTTTGTTCTTAAAAATACACGTTAATATGAATCAGTTAAAAAAAACATAATATAATATATTAAACTTTACACATTAATAAAGTACTTATATCGGATTGAATAGGACTTAGAAGATACCTAAGGAAAGTTTCATTTAGATAAATATTTTCTTTTATATAAAAAGAATTACTTCTATGACTTAATTATTATATAATTTATATCTTAAATTATCTAAGTGCATCTGGCAGCAAATTTTATTGTAGATTTATTGTTTCAGATTAAAAAAATAGAGAAAAGTAAATTTGATCAGTGTCCAAGAATACCAGTCTAGATTTAGCACATTCTAAAATTATTTTAAAAGTTGACCAACAGTTGAAGGTAAAGTGAAGTTATTTCTGTTAAAAGAGAGAAAAATGAATGATCTGAAACCTGAGGCAATAACTAGAAAAAGGGCCTGCAAGTCTTTGAACTTTTGCTTTGGAATATTAGAGCTACAAGGAACTCACCTATATATCCATCCTTGCATGGAGGCAAATACACAGTGACTTTCATGTGCTTCTTCCTATACTCATTCACATTTGGGAAAAAAATAGTTGTCATTGCATGAGACACCTTGGAATAGTGGAAAGTACAGATTTTGTATGTACTCTTATGTCAATTATTCACATTGAGGGGTTGTAGGGATCTGAAATACGTTATAAGATTCTGGCAAATCCTAAGGGCCCAAGAAATGGCTACTTACCCCTCCAGATACCACCTCCCCATTTATTCTTCCCTTCACTCATCAAATAACAATGAAATACCATGAAATTCAGAAGAACAACAATGTATTAGTCATGATGTGACATTGCAATGAAAAAATATAGATCCTAACATTTCAGTCATTTTACAAAATAGGCATTTGTTGCTTAAGCTACAGTCCTGTTCTTTCCGATAGTGGGGCAACTCCTCTACACCATCTTTCAAGATCACTGGCTGTCAGCAGCTATGCTATCTTCAAATCGTGGCTATTAAGATCACCCTGAGAATTGCTATTCCAGTTGACCAGAAAAGAAAAGAAAAGAAAAGAAAAGAAAAGAAAAGAAAAGAAAAGAAAAGAAAAGAAAAGAAAAGAAGAAGAGAAAAGTGTATAGGAGCTTTTTTTAACCCAGCTCTGGAGTCCAGTTTCCACTCATTAGAACTCAGTCACATGGCCATCACTAATAAATAAGGGTAAGAAATCTAATCAGGTGAGTTTGCAAAGGAAGAGAATCAGGTTTGGGTGTATAGTGGTCTCTGCCACATCAAATTTAGAATATATATATATATATTCTAAATATATATTATATATTCTAAATATATATATATATTCTATATATAATATATATATTATATATATATATATATATATATATATATATATATTGAACTAAGAATCTAAATCTTGGGCTATTTCTTAGTAAGAAGAAAATAATTTTTCTGCAATAATACTAATTATTATTACTATGACTGGCAAACAAATGCATGGATACCAATTGTCTGAGATATAGGCTCAAGAGACCAAATAAGAGATAGCGAAACACAACAGTTAGAAATGCAGACTCTGTCAGTGTCTGGCTCTGATAATTCTTAGTCTGTGGTCTTGAGTGAACTACCAGCCTCTACTATCCTTAGGTGCCTTCATCAGTAAAACAAGAAGAATAATATTACCTATTTTATTAGGATGCCGTGTGGATCAAATAAGTTACACATAAGGCAATTAGAACAAGTCTCAGTACATACTAAGTGTTCAACAAGTTCATGCTGCTATTATAATAAAACATGACGTTGGGCCTCTAATTTAATTCCTTGCTGCAACCATTTTCACTTCTTTTAAGCACAGGGAATTGTAACTGAAATGTAAAGAAATTTCAATTCCACTTCAATTAGCCAGTGGGTCAGTGATCTATTCAAGTCTCTCTTCATTTATAAGGTGAGATGAGAACCTCTTAGGGTGAGTGAAGACCACAAGAGGCAGCAACACATTCCACTCCACCACTCATATAACATGTTTCTTGCCTTAGCTTCACCCTCCTCACTGAGAAGAAATGTTAAACTGAAAACAGAGCTGAAGAAGGAAATTGTATGGGTAAGTAGAGATTTTACAGCATTCCTCCGAGTCTAACTGAATAGTTTTTCAGATGTGGCCATGGGATGAGGGAGCCAGGGAAGTAGAAGTGACCGAGCATGCTGCAGATGGTGAAAGTCTGTGATCCCATTGAAAGGATGGAAAATAGGTCCAAACACAGAAGCTACAAAACAGCAGGTGCGGGGACTAATGATTCTTGGCACTACTGGAGATGCTTGTATTGAGAGCCAGTTATACCACTTTCAATCACTGGCAATCAGGTAAACCTAGCCTGAACTTTCTGGGCTTCTATTTTTTTGTTGTGGTTCTCTTTACTAGCTCTATTGAAATATATTTCACATACCATTAAGTTCACCCTATTAATATTAACAATTCAGGATTTTTCGTATGTTCACTGAGTTGTGCAACCATGATTCCACAACAGCTCATCACCTGTGAAAAAACCACACATTGATGAGCCATCACTCCCTATTCTTCTCTCCTTACAGCCTCTGGCAACCACGAATCTACTGGTCTGTCTCTATGGGTTTACCTTTTCTGGACTTTCATATAAATGGAGTCATGGCTTCTTTTGGTTAGCATAATGTTTCAGGGTTGTTGCATGTATCAGTACTTCATTTCTTAGTATGGCTGAGTAATATTCTATTGTATGGATATACCATATTTTGTTTGTTAATCAGTTAGTAGATATTTGGGTTGTCTCCACTAATTGACTATTAGGAGTAATGCTGCTAAATACAATCATGTACAAGTTTTTCTGTGGACATATGTTTTCCTTTCTCTTGGTTATATAGCTAAGATTGGGATTGCTTGGTCATAGGGTAAATCTATGATTAATTTTTGAGTCATTGCCAAACTATTTTCCAAATCATCATTTTACTTTTCCACCAGCAATGTATGAGAGTTCTAATTTTCCACATCTTCCAGAATATATTAGTGTCCTTTTTTTATTATAACCATCCAAGTGGGTGTCATGTGATCTCTTAATGTGAATTTGATTTGCAATTCCCTAATGACAATGATATTGAGCATCTCTTGATATGCTTATTGGCCATTTATATATTTTCTTTGGAGAATTATCTATTCAAATGCTTTGCCCATTCTTCAGTAGGGTTATTTTTATTTTTATTGTTAAATCGCGAATTCTTTATGTAGTCAATATACAATTTCCTTATCAGATACATAATTTGCTAATATTTTACCCCATTGTGAGGGTGATCTTTTCACTTTCTAGATGGTGTCTTCTGAGGTAGAAAAGTATATTTTTTGATGATGTCTGATGTATTCATTTTTACTTTTGTTCCTCATGCTTTTGGTTTTATATCTAAGAAAGCATTATTTAATCTGAGGTCATGACAATTTATTCTTATGTTTTCCTCTAATAGTTTTAGCTCTTACATTTAGTTGTCTGAGCCATTTTGAGTCAATTTTTGTATATGGCGAAGTAGGTGTCCAACATTATTTTGCACATGATGTCTAAATGGACATTCTGTACCATTTGTTGAAAGGACTGTTCATTTCCTCGTTGAGTCATCTTGGCACTCCTGTCAGAAATCGATTGACCAGAAATGTGTGTATTTCTGGACTCTCCCCCAGTTTGCCTCAAACATAACTGATAAACCCAAAAGACTGCAGAGAAAATGAATCCAGGAAATTCTCCATGTGAGTATAGCACAACTGGCCAGCTTTGACTTCCCTGCCTTCAAGTCCCTGCAGTGTTTCTTGGGTTTGCCAATGACAGGCACAAGTGAGACTGGACATTTAAATGTTACCAGTGACTCCTTCAGGCCAAACTAAAATGACTTTCTTTCAGTTTTGTCCCCTACTATTTGACACTGCTATCCATGTTTCCTTGAAAGTTGGCTTTGTTCTCCTCCTAACTCTCTGGCTGTCCTTCTTCAGTCTACTTCATTAACATATCTTTCTCACCCATCTTCACCTTAAAATTTGCTTTTCCATAGGAATCCATCCTCAGCCTCTTTTTTTACTTAAAGCCTCTGGTTGCCATCCCAAACCTATTAATATCCTTTTGCTATTAGCAGAACCTCATATTTTTAGCTAGACACATTGCTTAAAAGCTAAATAACTACATTTCCCAACTTCCCTAGCATGGTTTGTTATAACCATGTTACTAAATCCTGGCCAGTAATGTGTAAGCAAAAGTATTGTTTGTATTTGGAAAATTCTTTAAAAAGCTGGAGTGTCAATCCTTATTTCATGGTTCCTCTTGCTGGTAACTTGGAATCCAGTTGCTGTCTTGGGCTGTAAGGATGAGGGCCATGACCTAGAAATGGCAGAGTAGGGAACATAAGGAAACTGGGTTCTGATGGCATTAGGGAGCCGCTATAACTTCCCTAGACAGCCGACCTCTGGACTTTGTTTTTGTAAGAAGGAAAAAAGATTTTACCATTTTTATGTCCCAATCATTTTGGATTTTTAAAACTGTATGTAGTAGAACTAATTATAATTTATAAACCTTCTAAGGACCTATACATTAATTAATCATTAAACATTTATGAAGTATCTACTACCTTTCAGACTACCTATCAGACTATCAGCCAGGTATTATGGTGATGTAATGTCTGTCCTTATGAAGTCCACAGTCAAACTGGGGAAGCATAATACACATAATGAAACATAACTCCAAATGGTAATTCCTATAACAATAATATTATAAAGGATGTACAGTGTGGCAGGACAAAATAGGGGGTAAAGCAATTCATTCTGTCACCAGTCTTAAGAAATTTCATAGAGAAAGTAATGTTTGTATGGAGACTTGATAGAGTTTATGAAGAATAGAGGAAGATCATCTTATAGGATGTGGGAATTCACAAATGTCTACAGATGTGAAAATTTGTGATTAGTTAAAAAATGAATTATTGGCTGTGGCTAGAGAAGAGGGGTGTGTGTGTGAAAGGGAGAAATAGGGAGACAGACACAGACAGAAAGAGATGGAGAGAGCACAGAGCCTGGAAGCAGCAAAGAAAGAGAAGGAAATCAGGAGAATAGAATAGAGAATGTTGCAGGGATATAGAAACTTGGAATCTAAATCCAAGGCCTTAGACTACTCAGCCACAATGCCTCCTGCAAGGGTTTGATCTTCAAAATATATTAAAAACTCATATGACTCCACTCCAGGAAGACAAACAACCCAATTAAGAAATGGACAAAGGACCTGAACAGACACTTCTCCAAGGAGGACATACAGAGGACCCAGAGACATATGAAGGGATGGTCAGCATCACTAGCCATCAGAGAGATGCAAATTAAAACCACAATGAGATACCACTTCATACCAATCAGAATGGCAATCATAAACAATCAACAAACAACAAGTGCTGGCAAGGTTGTAGAAAAAAAGGAACCTTAGTACACTGTTGGTGGGAATGCAGACTGGTGCAGCCACTGTGGAAAACAGTATGGAATGTCCTCAAACAACTAAAAATAGAAGTGTCTTTTGACCTGGCAATTCCATTGCTGGGACTATACCCTAAATATCCTAAAATACCAATCCAAAAGAACCTATGCACCCCAATGTTCATAGCAGCACAATTTATAATAGTCAAGTGTTGGAAGCAACCTAAATGCCCATCAGTAAATGAGTAGATTCCCAAACTATGGTATATTTACACAATGGAATACTATTCAGCAGAAAGAAAGAAGAAACTCTTGCCATTGGTGACAGCATGGATGGAACTGGAGAGCATTATGCTAAGTGAAATAAACCAGGTGGTGAAAGACAAATACTGTATGATCTCACTTATTAGTGGAACCTAATCAACAAAACAAACAAGAGAGCAAACTAGAGCCAGAGACTTGGAAATAAAAAACAAACTGACAGTAACCAGAGGTATGGTGGGAGGGGGATAATGAGGAAAAGAAGGGGAAGGGTCAAGTTAAGGAACATGTATAAAGGACCCATGGACAAAGACACTAGGGGGAGGATTGAATGTGGGAGGTGGGTGGGTAGGGCTGGGGAGAGTAGTGGGGGGAACATGGAGACAACTGTACTTGACCAACGATAAAAAAATTAAAATTAAAAACCTAAAACTCCAAAGAAAATTGGGGATCTTACATGTCAAGTTGAGAATTTGTATTTGAGCTTATCGATCAGGGAAGTAAATATGTTCTAACCCTTATGTCAACTCCATTTTGGCTGTTTAAACAACTATGTTGAGAAGAATAATGAATCTCTACCCGAGATAATCATGAAACAGACATAAAGCATAAATACCTGAATAAACTTAAGAGGTGTGATAGTTAATGCTACGTGTTGACTTGGCTGGGCCACAGTGTTCAGAATCTTGGTCAAACATTATTCTAGATGTTTTTGTGAGGATGTGTTAAATGAGATTAACATTTGAAAGAAAACTTTTTATAATTCCTCATGTGTTAATAGTTTTCTATCTTCTTGTATTAGGTTTGTCCACAGAAACAGAACAAGAAGTTTGTGTGTGTGTGTGTGTGTGTGTGTGTGTGTGTGTAGGGGAGGGGGTTATTTTAAAAAATTGACTCATGGAATTGTAGAGGCTGGCAAATCCAAAATCTGCAGGGTGGACAAGCAGGCTGCAGACTCAGGAATAAGCCAATGCTGTAATTCAAGTCTGATGGCCCCAGGAGCTGCAGAATTTCCCCACGCTCAGGAGAGGTGAGTCTCTCATTCTATTCAGGCTTAAAGTGATTGGACAAGGCCCACCCACATTATAGAGAGAAATCTGCTTTACTCTAAATTCACCTATTTAAATGTTAATCTTATTCCCATTTATCTACAAATGGCCATTGCCTCAAGCTTCTGGAAAGAATAAGTTTGGGTGGGAAGATGACTTCTCAGAAATTCTGTTGGTTCTACTCTCAAAAGTTATGCAGTCTCCAACTACTTCCCAGTCCCTTTGCTGGCACACTATAATGCAGATCACCATTGTCTCTTCTGGATGTGGCAATATCCCAGTAATAGTCTATCTTCTTCTTTTTCCCTTGTGCCTCACTGACTATTCTTATAATCACTTCAAGTGAGACTCTCGAAACATAAATTAGATCAATTTACTCCTCTACTCAAACTGTTTAAAGGCTCCCAACCTAAGCTAAAGCCAACACCATCATAATGGTCTACAAAGCTCTGACAAGGTACAGGATCTGACCTACCCTATTAACTCTCTGATTTTGTTTTCTCTTTCCAATCATACTGATCTCTGACATTCTAAACTCACCTGGCACAAATCAGGGTCTTTCATACCTGAGTTCTGTGACTCTCTGAATTGAAATACCCTTAGCCCAGAGAGTCACAAAGCTCACTCTCTCAACCTTTGCAAATCATGGGTGAGATACCTTTTCCTTCCTTCCT
>PVKM010032755.1:0-16267 GCA_004027735.1 Carollia perspicillata
TGTCCAGGGGGCAGAGATTCTATCTGCTCCATGGCTGGAGGGAGCAGCAGGCCACCCCTGGGTCCTCCGCGTTGTCAGGGACACTGGGGATGTCCGTGCGTTTGGCGGTCCCGAGGAGGCATGCCAGGCTCTGCACCAGGCCCTGGGGGCACCGAGGCTCCCATTGAATCCCACAGACCGGTTGTGGGCTCTTCCCAGGGCCATCTGCAGGGGCGGTCACCTCGCAGTGCTGCCGGTAGGCCAGCTGCAGGGCCTTGACGTCCTGCAGCGTGATGCTGTCCTGCAGCAAGAGGCCGCCCAGGTCAGGTGCTGGGAACTCCGGGAAGACGTGGGAGACGTCTGGGGTGGGGGGGAGAAACGAAGTTGTCAGCCGACCCACGGGAGGTCCCCCTGCAGAGGCCGGGCTGGGAGGCCCGTGTGCTGGGGACACTGTCCAGACATGCTGGTGACTGCTTGACAACCTTGGGCAGTGGCCTGGTTCCCTGGGCAGTCACGCAGCTTTTGAAAGCTTTGGTTTTCTCAGGTACAGATGGGCACAGCATCCTCACCTCCCAGGCACATGAAATGTGTCCACACAGACAAGCACTGAGCCAGGGCCCAGGACACAGTGAGCACTCCTTCACCCCGGCATGGGGCCAGCCAGGGCAGTGCATCTGGGCACAAGGCTGGCCTCATGGTGACCTCCTCAGCCTGGCGACCTCTCCAGAAGACCCAGCACAGGCGAGCCCTGTTCAGGCTTGAAGAATACACTAAAAGCAGACCCAGGCCACTGACGTCTGAGTGGGGGCATGCTTATGACACCGGTCCCAGCGGCCCTTCCTAGGCGTGCCTGGGCAGGTGGCAGGCTCCGAGTCAGGCTGTAATCCCGAGAAAGTGGTGGTGCCACCTGGGTGGTGGGGGGACTGTGGCTCCCAGGGAAGAGGGCCAGGCAGCCCTGGTGAGGGCACCGGGAGGGGGAAAACCCATGTCAGGGGTCCCGAGCATCCCAAGCACCCCGCTAAGCAGGGAAGAGCGCCCGGGAGGGCAGCCGGATCCTGCTGCCACCCTGAGCTGACAGGTATTAAATCTGGGCATCTGACCTTCCCTCTGACGGGCACTTCATTCTGTTTACTTTGTTTGTGAGGGTCGCTTTATGCATTAATTGTGGGGGCATATGCTTACTGTTTAAAACCTCAGGGATGCCACGAGAGAGGTGTATCTAGAATTATCCATGTAATTGAAGAGGTGTCACACAAGAAAACTGTTTGGGGCACCCTTCTGGGTGCTGCTGGCGAGGAAACCCAGGAGCGCCCGGAAGCGTGGAGGAGAGCCGGGGCCCCGCAGCAGGCCCCGCGCCCAGGGTGGCGCTGCCACTCACCGATGTACTGCTGGTGGTGCTGGCTCTGGGCGGCCGTGGCCTGCTCCGGCGTGCTGTGCAGGCTGTTGTGCGAGCCACTGTCCCCAAGGCTGTCTGACTTCTGGGCTGGCCGGTACCTGGGCAGGGGACACACGTGACATCACGAGGCCCCGGCAGCACTGCCCAGAAGGGGCCTGAGGAGCAAAAGGCTGAACGCGACGCAGTTTGGTGTGTGTGTGACTTTAACATAACTGTGGTCAAATACACACAAATAAAATGTATCATCATGTCTAAGCGTATAGTTCAATGAAGTACATTCACATTGTTACACAACCATTATCGCCACCCGTCTCCAGAACCTTCTCGCCTTCCCACACTGACACTCTGCCCCCATTACACACTAACTCACTCCCCCTCCCCCAGCTCCTGGCCCCCACCATCCACTTCCTGTCTCTGTGGATCTGACTCCTCCAGGGACCTCCTGTGAGTGGGATCCCATGGTATTTGTCCTTTTGTGTCTGGCTTCTCTCACTGAGCATAATGTCCTCCAGGCTCATCCCCATTGTCACATGTCCCAAAATGTCCTTCCTCTTTATAGCTGAATCCTATTCCAAAATGCACATCACATTTCGTTTGTCCTCCCATCTGCTGTTGGAGGTGCGGGTGGCTTATACGTGTGTGTCTGTATATATACACGGTATTCTAACACTTCTCTCTTAGAAGACGAGTGAACTTCACCTACAGAATTTCAAATACCTTACTACTGCACTGTCTCGAAGGAAGTTCTGACTTTCCTTCTGCCCCGAGACAGGAAGCAGTGGACAGACGGCTTGTGTGGCAGCAAACTGAGAAGCATGGACAGAGAGGACTGCCCAGGCAACCTGCCCCTCTAAGCCCAGAGGCGGTGTGTGTGGCAGAAAGCAGGGGGCCGGGGGCCGGGACTGAGCTGGGAGTGTCGCTGTGGAAGGGGGCCGGCTCACTGCGAAGAGGAAGAAATGCCGCTCAGGTGTTCGTGGACCACCTTACTCAGGGCAGTTCCAGCTGCTCCCAAAATAACACGCTGCCCGGTGTGTGCAGGGCCGACACCATGTCTTGGCACAGCCGGGTCAGGGTGGACTGTTTGCTCGGATCTGATGCGTTGGCTCCTGGGGGCTCTTTACTGGGACCTCGAACTCCTGGGACAGGCTGTGTGATGGGGAGTCCCTGGGACACTTTAGAGCGGCTGACATGGGACTAAGAGGCTCACAGACTGTCAACGGCCTGGGGGGCTATGGGGGTAGAAGACCCACCTGGGGGCAGCCTGGGCTCTGGAGAGGGGGCTGGGGGCCCTGAAGGCTGCTGGGGAGGCGATACCTGAGTGGGAGCCTGGACCAAGGCAAACGTTAGCTGTGGGGGGCCAACTCCGCCATGGGTTTGTAAGTTCACGTTTCGGTGCCCATAAATAAAGTTTTATTGGCACGTAGCCACGCCCACTCACTTATGAATCATCTGTGGCAGCTCTCACGAAACACAGCAGATTAAGAGGATTGCAAAGCTCAAGGTACTTGTTTTCTGGCCTTTACAGAAATGTTTGCTGACTCCCGCCTTAAAGGAGGGGTAAAGAGAACACCCCAGAAAGTGACCAGGCCTTTCCAGCCATCAGATCAAAACGTCATGAAGAAGGCAGCAAGGCAAGTCTACAGGCTTCTTTCTCCTGGCTCCTGGGTTATTTTCACTGCTCTCTCTCTCTCTCTCTCTTTTTTCAGTAGTTGAAAAATTAAAGATTTGTGGTTCCAACTTTTTGACATTCTGGAAAAGGAAAAACTATGAATCCGGGTTGCCAGGGGCTGGGGGAGGGAGGGGTGGACAGGTGGGGCACAGAGGACTTCTAGGGCAGTGACACTACTCTGTGAGACACTGTGATGGTGGTGTGTAGTGACACACATGTCACTATACATCTTTCCAAACCCACAGAGCGCCCCGCACCAGGATGAAGGCCCGTGCAGACTACGGACCGGGGGCGATGGAGACGGGTCAGTGCGGGGCCATCGGGTGGCAGGAGCACAGGAGGGGGACAGGACAGTGGGGAGGCTGTGTGAGCGTGGGGGGCCGGGGTGTATGGGAAATCTCTGCACCTTTCAGCCAGTTTTGCTGTGACCTAAAACTGCTCTAAAAAGTAATGTCTATTTTTTTTTGTTAAGAGAATGCTCTGGAATTTCTGTTAGCCAGAGAGGTTGTATGCGCAGCCCCCAAGTCCTGCTGGCCTCCCTGCATGCCACTGGAGGTGAATGTCTGTGCCCCCGAGGACACTGGAGACTGAGGTTATTGCGAGGTTCTTTTCTCCACTGTAGGGTGGGAGTCCCCTTGTACGAATGCACAGTATGTAATGTTTGAGAAACCCCCTCCCTGTATCTCCCTAGAAAAAGCCAGGCCCTGCCCCCTTCTGCAGGCCGACCTCCGCCCAGGTCACCCACCTCGGTTTCTGATGCACAGGCTGCTGCCGCATGGCCATGTACTGGGTGTCCTCCTGCAGCCGGTTCAGGGGTGAGTCTGGCTTCAGGCGGATCCCGTAGTAATGGTACTTGGAGTTGCCCCTAGAAACCAAACATCCGGGCTCAGCTCCCCCTCTGCGTGTCCTGAAGGACAGGCGGTGCTCTGCCTCGGCAGCCGCAAGTCGGGCCCTCGGGCCCTGTGTTGCCTGGGCCGCGCGGGGAATGCTCCCTCCGCACACCACTCCCCGCTCGGGCGGGTTCCCCCCATGCACTTTTGTGTGATAAAGGCTCCGCGAAGTCCCGTAGTCAGAAAACCAGTTCTGTGCCTGCACTCTATGAAGAGACGCTCTGTCTGTCAAGGATCAAAGGTGGCAGAGGACAGGAGAAGGCTCTGCCATCCGTTCTCCTGGCCAGGACGCTGGCCTCTGAGAGTGCGCGAATGAGCCCCACGGGCTGGCACCGAGCCAACCTCGGGTCGTGAGCGTGAGCTCTGGGCCTCTCACTTTCAGTACAGCGGAGCCACCTTTTGTTTGTTTGTTTCAGAGAGAGGGGTGTTCACGTTACTGGCTGGTTACGTTTATGACCCGTGGTTGGGGTTCCCTGGCTGCTGTAGGCCAAGGGCAGGCCGTAGCAACAAGCATCAAGAAGCAGTCAGCGCATCCAGCTCCGTTAGATAACCCAGAGGCAGCCTTTAAAAACCTGTTATGGAAAATTTCAAGCAAAGAGAGGGAGCTGAAGCGAACCCTCCAGTCTCGTCACCCGGAGGGAATGGAAATACAGCCCGCGCCCTGGCCCTGGCCAGGCACTGCCGCTGCCAACTCGGGGCAGCTGCGCGCTCGCCCAGAGTTATGCCAGTCGGGCTGTGCGGGCAGGGGAGGGGGCCCCACATTCTTCAAAAGTTCGATTTCCGTATGAAGAAAGAGGAAGGATGGGTGGGCATGGGGGATGGTGGGCGGTCCCCTCTACCCACCTGGTGCCCAGCCGCCGTGTCCGCAGGCCCATGAACACGGAGCGAATCAGTTTCCCAAAGGAGGCGGCGTTCACAGGGTCCAGCTTGTGCTCCTGGCAGTGCCGAAGGTAGTGGTTGTACAGGGAGCTTCGGGGCAGGCTGACGCCTTCGGCGGTCTCGTAATTATCCAGCAGCCACTGGAGCTGGAGAAACAAAGACACATTTCTGGTTGTCCAAGTCCTCCAAACACCCAAATGTGAAGGTGGGCTCATTACGACGATAACATGCTCCCCCCCACTGGACAGGAAGAGGAAGCTCGTGGCTACCGCTGTGGACCAGGGTCCAAGAGACTCTGGGCACGCTGCCGCGCAGCTTTCTCCGACCTGCTTTTTCATTCTGGCCGTGTCAGCCCGGCCTGCAGGCTCTTGACTTTGCTGAGAAAAACGTGCATGGATGGAGACCTCGCAGAAGTGGTCCTTGTCACCATCTGGACGTGCGCATGCCCCGTACCTGCTTCAACACCAAAGGCCTCCAAACCTTTGGGAATGGAGGTCAGCTCTGACGACGAGACAGAGGCAGAGTCGGGAACACTCGGGGGCCTGGGAGCGCCACGCCCCACACTGGCCGTGGTCCTCGACGGACTTCTATCTCCTGCAGGCCCAGACCCAGAGGGCCACAGATGGAAACGGAGTGAAACACCTAAGAGGCACATAGGCCAGGTGTTGCGTTTAGGCTGAAGCTGGAGCTGCGGCCCCCGGAGGTGGAAGGGCAGGAGCCGTCCCCGGAGAAAGCTAACCCCCCAGCGTGCGGTGGCAGGCCTGCCTGGGAGCCCCAAGCACAACGTGCCCAGAGCTGCAGTTTGATCCCGGCTTCCACTCTGTTGTGTGAGCACAGAAGGCCTGCGTGCAGGCTTTTGGGACAGGCAGGAGCTGCGTGCACAGGCAGCCTCCTGAGGCGGGACCCCGTGAAGGATCCAGCACCACCGTGGGAGGCGGAGGTCTGTCCTAGCTGCCACCCCTGTCAGGACAAGCACCCCCACCCCACCAGCCCAGGCCCCTCTGCGGTCCAGGCGTGCTGGGCTCCTGTAGAGATCTGTGCCGTCTGGCTCCTTCCAGAGCTGGAGCGAGCATCTCCCCCGGGAATCAGCGCCCCACTCCCCCACCCGTGGCCTATACCCCACCGCAGTCTGCACCCCGCTAGCCCCACGCAGACTTAGCATCCAGGCTGGGAAGTTGGCCTTCATCGCCCTTTTAAGATAGTCTTATTATGTGAAGGTTCTAACACATACAGAGGTAGCAAGAATAGCCTAAGGAACTCCTGCCTCGGAAAGTCAGCTCGGGCCACTTCATTTCATCTAAGCCCCACTGGGGCCATTTGAACCTGCACCCCTTCATCTCATCCCTGGGTCTCTCCGCTCTCCGTGGAACCGGCTGGGGGCCCAGATTCCCAGGTGAGGGAGGTTTCAGAGGTTGCGGTGGGGAAGGGGGAGGTGCAAGATAAAGGTGGGGGACAGGTCAAAGATCCAGGTGAAGGGGCTCCTGGGGACCTGGCAGAGCAGAGGGCCTTTTAACAGAAAGACAGGCACCGGGCATCAAGAAGGGCGAGGCTGTGGGCTCTGTTTTGAGGGGAGGGGTTCAAGTGCCGGGCTGGTACTGGAGGGCCATTTATGGAGACCTGGCACCCAGGAGACACCACAGGGTCTCCGGGGGTAAGGGGCACACAGAAAGGCTGGGGAGGAAGAGTGGTGTCAGGCCTGACGCGGGAGGAAGCGGGAGAGGTCCCCTCCCCATACGCTGCAGTCAGGTCTCAGCCGCGCGGCTCTCCTCAGAGGGGGCTGGGCACAGCCCTGGCTTGTCCCTGGGGGCTGGGTTTAAACCTGGGCCACCCCACGCTCGGGTCACCAAAGCCTCCCTAAGGTCTTTGTCCCGTGTTCCCGAGCGCGTCTGCTCGTGGCCCTGAGTGTCCTCCTCCCCTGGGCTGTGCGTCTGTGCGACTGGTAAGTGGCTGTCCACCCTGTCCCGTGTTGGGTGTCGTGCTGCGTTTGGCCATTCCTGCAACCCTAGGGTGGGCCTGCTCGCACCCACAGGGTGAACGAGAAATGGCGACAACAGGGAGACAGGGAGGAGGGTGCAAAGCGACAGTGCGGGAGGGTGGCAGCTGTCAGGAGCAGAGGGCTCTTGGCAGAGCGTCTGAGGCATGAGGTGGGCACAAGGTCACGGGGAATGAGACAGGGCCCTGCAATGAGACTCATCTTCTCCGGGTGTCCCTTTGGGAGAAGAACCAGTGGTTTGCTTTCCACCAAGCCATTCCGACTTTGCATTTTCAACCTTCCCTTAAATGAGCATTGTCTGATGTGAGTGGCACAGCGCCTCCCTCGTGCCCAGAGCTCCGCTCGGGCCCAGGGCTGGGAGCCTCAGGAGCCATCTCCATGGTCCTCCCTTCCCCTCACCTCTCTGTCCACGTTTGCACCGCCAGGATCTTAAAGATGCCTCAAGAAACACCGACCAGAGCAGACGAGTCCCAAAGAGCGAATGGGACCCCAGCTTGTGGGCGCAGAAGGTGGGGGCTTTTCCTCTCTGCTCCGGAGGCTGAGGGGCCCAGGAGCCCAACACTTCAGAGCCGACAGCGCTGGTGGGTGTGGCAGGGGCCACACAGCGACCCTGGTCCTAGCTCGAGGCTGAGGCAGACTGTGCGGCGGGGGCGAAGGGGGGCGAGGGAAGGGGTCGCACTCCAGGGGTCCTGTGAGATGAAGGCCAGCACCTGGCCCACCGCTCAATACGACCTGACCTGCTCATGTGTGAAGAGAGAGGCCTGGGAAATATGATGCCTCCCCGCACCCCCAAGTTATTTAAACTAAAAGCAGACTTCCCTGTTTGGGTGGTTCTGTTGAGGTGAAGGGCCCGTGGTTCTCTCTCCCCAGGAGAAGTGACTACAGAGAGAACCGACACCCCAGACGCCTCCCAAAGAAGAGCTGGTCGCACTTCCTCTCTCTTCTGCACTGAGTTGTCGGGAAGGAAAACCGAGCTGGGTGGCAAATGAGTAAAGACCGGAAGACGCTGAGGGAGGGGCCCCGGGGGAGTGTTTCAGGCAAAGACCAGCCCGTTCCAAGGCCCTGAGGCCCCGGCCTGCAGCGGGACGAACAGGAGGAAGCCTGCCTGGAGTTGGGGCTGGGGCTCCAGGCGGACGCCTGGAGGAAAACAGTCTGTTTGGTCAGTGGCCAGCGTGGGGTTGGCAGGGCGGTGAGGGTGGATCAGGAATACTGAACACACAGTGGTCCCGCCAAGCCGACTGCCAGGCATTTGCCACAAAGACTTGGAGCAACTTCTGGACAAGGGACCGACCCATCCCGCGAAGCTGCCGCTCTAGCTAAGCCCCAGTGCAGTCTGCAGGCGACAGCTTGGTCAGTGCACCAGCCTGTGGCCGGCCACCAACTAAAGGCTAACGGATCTTTGACAATTTGTGTTTCTTGATTAAAAAGTCATATAGTCTGAATGCAATTACTCCAAAAGCAGGGTTTGGAAATAAGAGTTCATTTTGGTAGACAGTGGCCAGCTCCCTGGGACAGTGACCTGGTGAACATGCTGTGCAGTCCCTGAGTCAGTGAGCATCAGGTGGGGGTGCTTCCTGAGCCAGGACCTGGGGGACGGTGGGGCAGAGGCTCTGGGAGGAGCGGAACCTTGGGGACCGTGACTGAGGCTCCCCAGGCGGGGCACGGCAGTAGGGAGGCCGCAGTGCCACCCCCAGGGGTGGAGGCATCTTCATCCCCAGCACCATCTCTGTCACCTCCTTCCTCTGAGCAGCTATCCCTTATTTTCACACCACTAAGTCACAGCACCCCCACCCCAGTTTTCAGTCGGCTCGCTTGAGGCTACAGGGTGTCCCCATCAGGCTGGAAGGTCCTTCAACCTACAGACCCCTGGGGCTGAGCCCCCGCGGGCAGCATGGGAAGCTCCGGAGGGACCTTGACATCAGCTGGGTCTCGAAGGTGCTGTCCAGCCTTCCCAGGCTCTAGGCATCGCCACCCGCACCCTCCCAAGGCAGCAGCAGGGAGGGAACCGAGCTCTGCAGAAGGCAGGAGCCGTTCCGGAGGCGAGCCTCTGCGCTGGCTGCCTGGGCAGACTTAGCGTGCCTGCGCCGGTGTTCTCACACCTGCCGAGCCCCTGCCTCACTGTCCAAGCTCCCAGCAGTGAGTGCTCCTTCCCACAGTCCCCATGCCGAGGGCAGGGGAGGGGGACACAGCGACTGGGCCCGCCCCCCAGCCAGGCTCATCTGCTCTGGGGTTGGACTGGCAAAGGATTGGGGACACGGCCTGCATCGCCCAAAACTCAAGCAATCCCAGCTGTAGGCCTCAGTGGTGACAACTGTCACGAGTGAGTGCAGAGAGCTGGCCGGAGGGCAGGCTCAGCCAGCTGAGACCAAGACAGGTGTCAGCAGGACACGCCTCCCATCTGCAAGGCGGGTCACACTCAACCTCTCCCCTCCCTCCCACTCTCGCATCTGCAAGGGCAGCGCCAGGGAGATTCCACCCAGAGTGTATGCTCGACTCTTTGGAAAGATCTTCTGCCTATTCCCTTTGAATTCAAATCATCAAGCCCCGGCTCTTGCTCCTCACAGCTCCTGACGAAGGAGGCTCGACCACAGATGGCCAGGGAGAAGACGGGCGCGGAGACTTTCCTGCTGGGAAAGTGAGCTCGGGAGTGTAGACCAGCTGGAAGCACTCAGGGAGTCTGCCTCGCAAAAGACCAGTGTTAGCCAGCCGGGAGCAGCCCTGCAGCCTGAGCAGCGGCTCCTGTGATCCCCCGGAGGCATTTTCAATTTCCCGAGGAAGCGCAAGCTGCCTGCCTGGGGGTTGCGCCTCCATCCCTCCTGGCCAAGCACCTCGTCGCAGGCTGGGACGTGGCCACATGTGCCTGCTCGGCAACAGCTAAGGACATGCCTGTCCCCACTGAACAGAGACTGTCCTACTGAACAGACTGTCATTCTGCAGACTTTTCTACACGGTGCACTCTGAGTTTTTTAAGACAGGGTGGGTGGTGGGTGGGAGGTGCCCTTCCCATCAAGCCCTCACTGAAGACTGTCCCTCCCCAGTTGTGACCACAGGGTGACATTGTCTAGCAGTGAAGGACAACAGGGTGGCCAGGATCCACCTAGCCCTGGGGGGGCGGGGCACTTGGGAGAGGCCTGTGGTCTTGCCTCCTAGTGACCGACCGGCCTCTGAGGCCGAGGAGTGCAGACCCTCGCCACTTGCGCCTGGGGCAGCTGCCGAGCCGGGCGGGCCCACGTGCCCGGAGGTTCTGGCTGGGTTCTGCCCGGCACCCCCGCCTCTTCCCTGTGAGCACGTTGGTGCGAAAGTCTTCACGGGGCTACAGTTAGGATCGTGGTCGCCTTTTCCTTTGATGTTTTAATTCTCAGGAGAATTAAAGAGATTTGGGGTCGAATCCCAACCTGATGCTTGAGAAGCCCGTTCTGACCTCAGCGGCCCACCCACCCTGCTTTCAAGTTCCCAGCTACCTGTGAGCTGATCGAGCGCATCTGGAAGCGTGGAGGGAAAGGGGGCGAGTGCGAGGAGGCCAGAGCTTTCCTTCTGAACCGTCCCAGGAAACAGACTCTTAGCTGGTCACCTCCTCCACTGCACCGTGAAGCTTCCCAGCCACAAAGACGTTTGCCACCTCCAGGCACGGGACCCAGGATCATGGTTTCCCCCCGGAGGCAAGAGAAGAGGATCTTGCAAAGCACCAACCAGTAGGAATGAGTTGCTTCGCATTTTTCTCAAATTACCTTTTTTTTTTGCTTTCAAAGAGCTGATCACAGGAAACTTAGCTAAGAAACTGCATGACATGTGCAATCCTGTGTCATCCTTGGTTATTGGTGCTCATTTTAGTATAAACTTTGTTTATAATGCTTGTGATGTGCCAGGCATTGCTAGCAGCGTGTTAGGTGTATTAAATAATCTAATCCCCACAACAGGCCCCGAAGAGATGGGCACTCCGATCATCTACCTTCAGGAGTGAAGGACCGGCCCCCGCCCCTCCTGCCCTGCGGAAGAACACCGCCCCTCCTGCCCTGCGGAAGCACACTTCTGATGCATGTGGATCTCTGGGCCGGCTTTTCTCCCCCCTTCCACACGAAAAAGGTGTCGCTTCAGAGCCTGCGCTTGTTTTGGAAATGCCCACGCAGGTCCGCGCACAGTGGAGCAGACCGCCAGCAACACACACTTACATGGCTGTTGAGTAAACCGCTTTTGTGTGATGTGATCCCTTCGCTTTTTTGGAGGTTTTCAATCGCCATTTCAAGCTAAAGAAAATGTGTGCAGAAACAAAACAAAACAAAAAAAGGGAAATCAGATGGTTAGCATCAGCCAAGATTGGTTTTTATTAATATCCAAATAATGATTCAAGCTCCTACAAAATAAAAACAAGGCTTGAGGCAGGCAGGAGAGATGGGTTAAGTCGGGAGCTGAAGCTACAGCCAGGGTGTTACTTTGTTACATGCAGAGGAGCCAGGAGCCCTGGGGCGCAAGCAGCAGGTGAGGTTATGAAGCGGACACCAGCTATGGGGTGGAACGCGCGTCTGCATGTGCACACGCACAGCGTGAACTCCTGGTTGTTGCGTACGTTCAAGTGGAAGCAGAGCCAGCAGAATAATTGCCAGCTGCTCCCCGCACATGTCATCTGTTGCTAGGGAGAATCAGGTGACCAACAGAGCCCAAGGACAGTTGGTGGCACTGACGTCCTGGCCAGCCTGTCTTGTCACAAACCCAGGGTCTCTCTCCTGGATGCTTCAGGAAAATACCAATAAGGCCAAAGACCCAGGTCCTGCCATTGGTGGTGTAGGAGGACCCTGGGTCCTCCTGGGACACGTCACAGAGATAAGCTCCTGAACGTTTATGAAGTGTGAGCTGTGCAAAGAGGGCTATACAGCAATGAGAATGGTTATAGCATAGGGGAAAGTCACGTGGAGGTATCAGAGAGGCCTTCCTGGGGGAAGGGGCTTCTCAGTTGGGTTCTAAGGCCCTCTTGGAGGCGAGGAGCTGAGGTGGTGCCACAGGTCTAAGCAAAGGCTGAAACACCCAACTGTGTGTGGCTACCGCATTTGTACGTGCTGAATTTGACCTTGACTTATAGATGGAAAATGAAAATTTAAACTCTGCTGTGGCCCACCATGTAGGCAGAGAACTGCAACGTAAGGAAATGAACCTAAAGTATACTCTGTCTGTCCTCAAATACCAGGAAAAGCAAAGATTTTAGTAACGCTTTTGCAAAAAGCAGGTTGAACGTGCATTCCAGAAAGTGCAGCTGGACTGGGTTTGGGACTGAGAGGGTTAATGCCTCACCCATCGCATTTGACCACTGTTGTTTGTGTCCCCTCCCCCATGTCTACTCCACACTGTGTGGGAGGTCCTGGCCAGGGCAATTATACAACAATAGCAAATCGAAGGCACCCAAATAAAAAAGGAAGAAATGAAACTATCTCTATTTGCAGAAACCACGATCTTAAATATAAAAAATCTTAAAGAATCCACAAAAAGCAACTGGCACTCACAAATGAATTCACAACAGTTGAAGAATACAAGGTCAACATATAAAAATCAGTTACATTTCTAAGCAATGAATCATGTGAAAAGGAAATTAAGAAAACCATCCCATTTACAATAGCATCAAAGAGAATAAATATTTAGGAATAAATTTAACCAAATGGTGAAATATTTGTACAATGAAAACTATAAAACACTGTTGAAAGAAACTAAAGATGACCAAACCGCTCCCCCAACCTGCCCTGCCCCTGAAAGACATCCTGTGTTCACGGATTGAAAGTCCTAATACTGTTAACACGGCAACACTCTCCAAATTCATCTAGAGAATCAATGAAATCCCTACCAAAATTCTCCATTAAACTTCCAACTGCTTTGCGGGAATAGACACATTGACCCTAAAGTTTATATGGCATTGTAAGGGACCCCAAATAGCCAACACGACCTTGAAAAATAAGAACGAAGTTGGAAGACTCATACTTCCTGACTTCCAAATACTACAAAGTTCCAGTAAGCGATGCGGTGCAGCACGGGGCTAAGAAAAGATGTGCAGATCAAGGGGACAGAACGGAGAACCTAGAAATAATCCCAGACATCTATGGTCAATTGATTTTTTTAAAAGATTTTATTTATTTATTTTTAGAGAGTGGGGGAGGGAGAGAGAAAGAGAGGGAGAGAAACACCGATCAGTCGCCTCTTGCACACACCCATCCAGGGACCTGGCCCTGCGACCCAGGCACGTGCCCTGGTAGGGATTGAACTGGTGACCTTTTGGTTTATGGGATGACACCCAACCCACTGAGCCACACCAGTCAGTTCTATGGTCAATTGATTTTTGACAAGGGTGTCCAGACCATTCCATGGAGAAAGAATAAACTTTTCAACAAATGGTACTGGGATAATTGCACCGTCCCTTGCAAAAGAATGAGGCTGGAACTTTACTTACACCATGTACAAAGTCAGCTCAAAATGGATCAAAGAATTAAATGAAAAAGGTAAAACTATAAGATTCCTAGAGGAAAAAATCAGGTAATCATGTAAAACAAGGTTATCTTTTTTAAAAAAGATTTTATTTAGTTATTTTTAGGGAGGGGGAAGAGAGGGAGAGAAACAACAAGTTGCTTCTCATACGCCTCTAACTGGTGACCTGGCCCGCAACACGGGCATGTGCCCTGACTGGGAATCGAACCAGTGACCTTTCAGTTAGTTCACAAGCTAGTGCTCAATTTCCTGAGCATACCAGCCAGGGCCAAGGTTATCTTCTTAACCTTGGATTTGGCAATGGATTCTTAGATATAGCATCAAAAGCACAAACAACAAAAGATCAAAAAAAATTTAAAGATAAATTTGACTTAATCAAAATTAAAAACTTGTGCATCAAAGAACACTATTAAGAGGGTGAAAAGACAACCCTCTCCCACAGAATGGGAGAACATATTAGTAAATCATATATCTGATAAGGGTCTTGTATGTAGAATATATAAAGAACTCTCACAACTCAACAGCAAAATGACAGATAACCCAATTAAAAATGGCAGAGGTTTTGAACAGACGTCTCCAAGTAGCACATGGGAAGATGCTCGACATCTTGGACTGCCGAATGAGGCAGCTGCTGTGACAAGCAGTGGGGCAGCGCCTCAAAAAGTTAAACAGGAACCCGGTTAAACCACGTGACCCAGCAATTCCACTATTCGGTATGTACTCGAACTTAAAACTGGCGTTCACACAAAAAGTTGTACACAAATGTTCACAGCAGCATTACTTACAACACCAAAAAAAGTGGAAGAACCCAAATGCCAATCACTGATGAAAGGACAGACCCGGTGCGGCCCCTCCACACACCGGGGTATCACGCAGTCGTGAGGACGGGTGAGGCGCCGACACTGGCTGCAACGCGGCCGGACCTTGAACACATCCGTCAGTGAGAGAAGCCAGACAGAAAGGCCACGCGGTGTGTGGGCCCACATGTCTGAAATGTCCAGAACTGGCAAATCCGCAGACACGGAGGCAGATTGGGTGCCAGGGCCGGGAGTAACGCTGACTGGTCACAGCGTTTGCTTTCAGGGAGATGGAAACGTTCTGGACCTGGAGAGGGTGATGGTCGCACACCATGGCGAGTGCACTAAACGTCATGGAACTCTACGCGTTGAAGTGGTGCATGTCATGGAAATGGTGAGTTTCATGTTATGTGAATGTCATCTCAATAAAATATATCATCAATTTAAGAATCCATTTGCCCCTCTTGGAATGTGAGTGACTCTTTTACTCACATGCATCGTTTTAATATTGTGCACTATTCACTAGGAAAATAGTGGTTAACCAACTTTGCAGATTTTCCCAATGTTGACACACTTCCTTGCACAAGACCAACAAATCACGCTCATTAACATCACTACCAATCTCACTGGAAGGATGCCAGTTTTTCAAAGTCTCTTCTTTCAGCCACGAAAGGTTGAAAATGTACTGGCAACAAACTGTCAGTTGTCTGCATGACTCCGCCAGGCTCGCACGGCTCCTTTCCGAGAAACTATCCGCCACATCTCTGAGTCTGAATAATCACAATCGGTTGTTGACTCTTTCAAGCAAAAACGACGTTTCATGAACAAAGCAGCTAGCTCTGCTCACACTCGTCACACAGGATGGTCATTGCACTCTGGCAGGCAGCAGAAGGGCTGTTTGACGCACGGAACATTAAAAAGACGTGTACTCAAGGATTGAGATTTAATAACATTAATCCTTTTTACTGCTTCATTAAAGACATTCCTAAGTAAAACTGCTATTTGGTGTTTTATTTCCTTTTCTTTTTAACTGAAAGCAAGATGGTGAAGGATATAGTAACTTCTAGGAGAGTCTGATGCTTCTGCCTTGATTTTTACCTTGATTTGTGACCATGTGTTTCAAGGGTGTTGATTTTGCACAATTGGTGCAAGAGATGACACAGGGAAAACAGCAATGGGTGGCTTTGCGTTGTTACAAAGAGTTTTGACCTCGTGGAGCCCCTTAAGAGGTCCTGGGGACACCCACAGGAGTGCTGGACATATTTACGACTGACTGATAAAAACCATGGTGTTATGACTTCCGGCCAAGATGGAGGCGTAGGTGGAAACACTGTACCTCCTCTCACAACCAAGATTAAGGACAACAAATATTTATAAACAATAACACAACCAGAACACAGAAAATTGAACTATGGAAGTCCGGCAACCATTCAATCAGACCGGTAAGAGGGGCAGATTCGGCAGCCGGTGGAGAAGGAAAGTGGCAGGAAAACGTGGTGGCCGCCAGGCTTGGGAGCACCGGGCGGCGTAGGTGGCATGGAGCTTGCAGACCCCAGATGTGGGGAGGAGACGAGCAGAGCATGCAAGGCACGCAGGGCACTTGGCCAACCGTGGACACACATTCGCGTGCAGATAAACTAGGCAAGAGTGGGCAGTGAGACAGACCGCACAGCGCAGGGCCCCAGCGACAGGAAATAAAGCCTAAAAACACCGATTGAAAAGGTGCTGGGAGAGGCTCACAGCCTCACAGGAGAGGTCGCTCGGGAGACCCACAAGGTCCCGGAGTGTGCATAGGCCTGCCCATCTGGGAACCAGCGCCGGGGGGCCTAGTTTGCTTGTGGGAGGCAGCAGAGGGGACGCAAACTCCAGAGAGCGCGAACGGGCACCATTGTTCCCTCTCTGACCCCGCCCCCACAGACAGCGTCACAACTTGGCAACTAGGCTGCCCCGCCCTGGTGAACACCTATGGCTCCGCCCCTCATACGCAACAGGTGCCACCTGACCAAAAAATGACTCAAACAGAAGAAAACCTCAGAGTCCCAGAGCCAATACTTTTAAGCAAGCAAGAGATAGCCAACCTATCAGATGCCCAGTTCAAAGCACTGGTGATCAGGATGCTCGCAGAATTGGTTGATTTTGGCCACAAATTAGATGAACAAATGAAGGTGTTCATAAGTGAAATGAAGGAAAATGCACAGGGAA
>PVKM010032756.1:0-16267 GCA_004027735.1 Carollia perspicillata
GGGACTCAAATCAATGGAGTGGACCAGAAGGAAGAAACAAACAACCAAGCAGAAAAGAATGAAGAAACAAGAATTCAAAAAAATGAGGAGAGGCTTAGGGACCTCCAGGACATCTTTAAACGTTCCAACATCCGAATTATAGGAGTACCAGAAGGGGAAGAGGAAGAGCAACAAGTGGAAAACTTATTTGAACAAATAATAAAGGAGAACTTCCCCAATCTGGCAAAGGAGACAGACTTCCAGGAGGTCCAGGAAGCTCAGAGAGTCCCAAAGAATGTGGACCCAAGGAGGAATACACCAAGGCACATCATAATTACATTAGCCAAGATTAAAATGAAGGAGAGAATTCTAGAAGCAGCAAGAGATAAGGGGATAGTAACCTACAAAGGAGTTCCCATCAGACTGTCAGCTGATTTCTCAAAAGAGACCTTACAGGCCAGAAAGGGCTGGCAAGAAGTATTCCAAGTCATGAAAGGCAAGGACCTACATCCAAGATTGCTCTATCCAGCAAAACTTTCATTTAGAATGGAAGGGCAGATAAAGTGCTTCTCAGATAAGGTCAAGTTAAAGGAGTTCATCATCACCAAGCCCTTAGTATACAAAATGTTAAAGGGACTTATCTAAGAAAAAGAAGATAAAAATATGAACAGTGAAAAGACAGCAAACTCACAGTTATTAACATCCACACCTAAAACAATAACAGACTAAGTGGACACCTAAAACAGTAGTGAAGCCACAGAAATGGAGATCACGTGGAAGGCTAGCAACAGGGGAGTGGGAGGAGAGGTCGGGAGAAGGTACAGAGAATAAGTAGCATAGACAGTGGGGAGAAAATAGACAGAGAGAGGGCAAGAGTAGTGTGGGAAATGTAGAAGCTAAAGAACTTATGACACATGGACATGAACTAAAGGGGGGGAGTGTAGGTGGGAGGGGGTGTGCAGGGTAGAGAGGAATGGAGGGGGAAAATGGGACAACTGTAATGGCATAATCAATAAAATATATTTAAAAAAGAGTGACTGTCAACAGTTGAATAGTTTCTAATACACTCAGAGTTGTGTAGCCATCACCACAACCAACTTTAGAATGTTTTCATCTCTCAAAAAAGAATGCCCATGTGTATTAGCCACCAATCTGCCCCCAATTCCCCCAACCCCTGGTACTTACTACTTACTTTCTGTCTTTTTCTTAAAAGATTTTATTTATTTATTTTTAGAGAGAGGGGCAGAGAGGGAGAAAGAGAGAGGGAGAAACATCAACGTGTGGTTGCCTTCTTGAATGCCCCCCACTGGGGACCTGGCCCACAACCCAGGCATGTGCCCTGACTGGGAATCAAACCAGCGACCCTTTGGTTCACAGGCCAGAGCTCAACCCACTAAGTCACACTGGCCAGGATTACTTTCTGTCATTATGGATCTGCCTATTCTGGATACTTCATATAAATGAAATCATACACCATGCATGATTGGGTCTTGCCTCTTTCAGACTATAATGTTTTTTAGGGTTCATTTATGTTGTAGAATGTATCAGTACTTCATTCCTTTCTTATGGAGAAACTACCTTTTGTTCACTCATTTCCCAGTGGGTAGACTTTGGGTTATCTCTACCAAGCTTTTGGCTATTATGAAGAATGCTGTTATAAAAATGCATGTGCATATTTTTGTGTATATGTATATTTTCGTTTCTCTTGGGTACGTATCTAGGAGAGGCACTGCTCTGTCCTATGGTAACTCTGTTTAACTTTTTGAGGAACTGCCAGACTGTTTTCCAAAGCGGGTGCAACATTTAACATTTCCATCAGCAGTGTGTGGGGGTTCCGATTTTTCACATCCTCACCAACACTTCTCACTGTCAAGATTTTTATTATAGCCACACCCCCATGGGTGTGAAGCAGTACCTTGCTGTGATTTTGGTTTGTATTTCCTGTTGGCTCATGGTGCCAAGCATCACTCCAGGTGCTCACCGACTATTTGTCTATTTTTGGAGAAACATCTGGTTATAAGACTTCTTCATATTTTATAACTACCAGTCTCTCAGCAGATGTATGATTTACAAATATTTGGAAACTGTCTATGGCTCCCTCCCTCACTTTAGGACTGTAAGATGTTACCTTCTAAGAGAGGCCTTCCCTGACCACTTGATCTAAAATATCGCTTTTTTCCCTATCACTCTCTACCCCTTATCCTGCTTTATTTGTTCTTATTAGCATTTACTCTAGCCTGGCATTATATTATGCATGCATTTGCCTTAACCCTCTCCCTATTAGAATTACAGTTCCGTGAGAAATGCTGTCTGTCTCATATGTTACTACACTTTAAATGGTCCAATAGTGCTGGGAACATTGTAGCAACTCAATAAATATTTATTAAGTTAAATACATCTACTACTGTGTAGCAAACGCTTACAGTGAGCCAAATACTCTGCAAAGCACTTTAAATAAAATATCTTATTTAATCCCTACAATGCTCTATGCTATGAGGTGGGCACTTTTATTACACAACTTTTCTAACAGATGAGGAAATCCAAATTAAGAGAGGTTAAGTAACTTACCCATGGTCCCGGAAACAGCAAGTGGCAGAGCCAGGGTTAAACCAGGCAGGCTAACCCGCACCACTCCCGTCCCCACCATTCACTCAGGCAGGTCACCTTCCCTCCCCTGACCTGTTTCCTCATCTATGACCTGGGAGTAGCTTCCAGCCTGACCGAGTTTGCTGCAAGACAAACCGAACGCCATCGGGGGAGCCCTGGGAACGGTGCCTGGCACGGCGAGAGCCGTGGGTAAGGGTGAGGGGCACCCGTGATGATGAGGATGCTGATCGCCAGGAAGGGCCAGTGTTGATGCTGTGAAATCAAGGCTTCGAATAAAGTGACCTGTCGTTGTGAATACTGCTCAAAGGCATCCCGCGTACAGCGTGCTTGCACTTGAACTATGCCGACCTTCGCAGAGCAGGGACCGGCCCACACTCGTTTCAGAGTTAGTCATGTGGGATACAGGAGTTTCCTGACCCTTCAGAGGGCAGCGGATGCTCAGACAACAGTACAGACTTTCTAAGGTCTTGACAAGAGTAAGAGGGGTCTCTGTGAAGACGGGACCTCAGTGGCCTGCTATAGACAGGAGAGACCCTGGCCTAATCCAGGGCAGCTGTGCTTATGGGCCAAAGCTACACCTGCCCAGCCAGCCCCACATGCAAGAGCAGCTGAACCTGGCACAGCCATCCCCACGCACAGCCCCCAGGAAATGACTGGATACCATTTTGTTGAAAGGGGGTACTACCAAGATACCCCCTATCCACACGCTGTCACACTGTGGAGGACCAAGAGAATGGGAATCAAAGTCCACTCACCAGTGTGGGTCTGCCTGTGCGTCTCCAGGGCGTCCTCCTTCGAAAACTGGGCACCGCACTGGTCACAGACAAAGGCTTTGGCACCCGCTGAAAGAAAGGGGAGGTGGTTACTTATTCCCGAGAGTGACATTCCATGAGGAGGTGGGGTCCTGGGCCAAAATCGTGCAGATGGACATCAAGGAAGGGGGACAAACTCCTGTGGAGGGAGTCAGGGGGAATCTACGGCCCCAGCAGCCAGCCCGGACCCTCCCCTAAGATGTGTCTACCCACCCAAATGAACTCCGAATGCCCCCGTCAAGAAGAGGAAATGAAATGAGAGTGACCAAGACAAACATATACGGACCCCAGATGAGATGGCCCAATAAGAAGGGGACTTTGGCAGGCTGGCTCCAAGTGAGGGACGATACAATGAAGGGGAACGTGCTCTGTTGCCTAGATTACACTTCATGGGAGAATAGAAATGACTGACATACTGCTGCTTAGATAAACCCCTGACTCTGTGTGTCTAAAACTAAACCCACAGTTTACCCCAGCCCCCTCCTGCTGCTGACCATTGAAGAAACCTGAATGGCCCCATAGCGTCTTCGGGGTCAAGTCACACTCCTCACGGTGACTCACAGAGTGCACCCTGATGTGCGTATCTTTCCTGCTCCCTAGTCGCCAGCACTACTGAGCCACGCTGGTTCCCTAGAGGAGCCATGTCCTTCCTCACAGCAAGGTTTCTGCACATCCTCTTGTACCTCCACTGTCTCTGGCACCATTGCCCCTCTCCCTGGCCCGTGGTACAGCCAGCCTCTATTCACCATGTACGCACCAGCCTCCTTACCCTCGTCCCGCTCCCCGGGGGAGGGGGCCCTTTTCTTGCTCCCATAGCGCTGTGTATGTTCCTGGTCACAGCAGTGCCATGCTCTCTTGTAAATGCCTGTGGACCCGTCTCCACCTCCAGACCCACAGTAAGCTCCGGGGGGCGGGGGGCAGTGTGAGGGCAATGTCATCACATGCACAGCTGCATCTGCCTGGCTCCCAGTGGGAACCTAGTACCGTACATTTTTTGGGAATAAGCTAAATCCATTCGGGGCAATTCAATTTAATAAGCTTTTTTAGAACCATTATTTACTAGGCTCAAAGCGACAATGTCACCATGTCAAGATAAACAGGACTTTTTACCGCTTGCTAATAGTCTTCAAGGCTCTAATATGTTACCTTGTCCAGGGAGCACCTGTCGCAAGCCTCGGAGGTTTGCTTTCAAAATGTCTTCTAGATGGCTCTGTTCCACTGCATGTCATTAACCACTGTCCCTATCCAGGCTCTTGTGGAGTCACGCCTGGCACACTGGGAGACTCAAGGGTGGTCATCACACCACCAGCAGCCCTCTGATCCAACCAACAGAGGCAGGTGCCTTGAAGGCCACTTGATTCCTCACACTTCCTTGCTCAAGACGATACAATGGCTCACAGTTTGCACTGATTCTAAATTCCTCTGCTTAGCTTCAAGCCTCCCACAACCTAGCCCAGCAAGCAGTCCAGCTCCATAGGGAGTTGTCCTCACTGGCCCTCTGTGGGTGCCACCCAACCCTCCCTGCATCTCGGGGCTTGGGTAATGCCTGGTCTCATTCCTCAGTCTATTCCAGTCCCATTCTATTTTCAAAACTGGAGTATGCATGCACCAAGCTCTCCAGCCTCTCGCAGCTCCGCCCTTCCCAGTCTGCACTTTATTCAGTGTCCTGCTGCACTTTATTCCTTCCAACATGTCTGGGCACTTCTTTAAGTGTGCCTGCGTTTCAGTTTTGCATCAGAGTTCGTGAGGGGCAGAATTCCTTCTTCACACATGTAGTAGAAAACAGTCTAGTGCTCTTTTCAAACTAGCTCAGATTTCCCGGGGCTTCATCATACACTGCAGGATGCTAAGTATTTAGGGTACATCATTTTATTTGATCCTAAAAATCTTTTAAGTACAAACTGTTACTGCCCCCATTTAGTATATGAGAAAACGGAAGCTCAGACAGGTACGTAGCTTGCCCAGTGTCACGGGTGGCTAACGGTACAGGTGGATTCAAAGACCGGCAGCCTGACATCAGAGCCTCGGCTCTTCCCTCGCGTACCCTTCGGCCTCCGCAGGGTTCCATCTGCAAAGACGTTTCCTGGATAAGAAGGTAAGCTCCAGGCTCCTTTCTCGCAAATCAAAAAAGTGAAAATCCAATTTATCCCTTGTATATATCAAAGTTTTGCATAAAATTCTATTTGGAAAAATGGTTCCACTACCTTTTAAAAGTTTAAAACCTCTGCGTTGGTGTATTAGCACACTCTTCAAGACTAGAACTCATAATATAAGTTGAATCATTATACACTTAAATTACACCCCAAGAAGCAGTTCCTGCCAGTGAAGGGTATGAGGAGCCCAGAGGAGATCTAGAATGTCAGGTCCTGTGAGGGCACTGACCTTGTCTATCTTCCTGTGAAGAACAGGTGCTCTGAATATTAGTGGACGGGCTGAATGAATGAGTGATAAAATGCCCCGGCCAAGATAGGAAATCAGTTTTCCTTAAGTGTTTTGAAAGCAAATATTGTCATTTGTTTTAGGTGACTGGAGCTGAATTCTGCCCAGAGGCAGGAAAAACAGCAGGATCCCTCTGGGCTTCCCTGAAGTTGCAGGGCCTCCCTGTGGCCGAGTACCTATAAGGAGCTTACAGAGCTTTGAAGAAAGCCAAGGAGCTTGATGCCCAAGCAGTCACACTGTGGCACACAGGCGGCAGCCTGAACCGCTTTTCATCCATGTCTGCTGGAAATGCAGCATGAGCCTCAAAGAGCAGACAGGGCCACGGTGGGAAGACGAGGCAGGTGAGGCCCAGCCCTTCACAAAGAGAAACTGCCCAGTCCCAGATCATTATAGCCGGGGATGATTTTCTGCAGATCTGTAGGGATCTTGTTTCCACTGTATTTCTTTCTTTGGTCCTATCAGTTCTCATGACTCACCAAAGAGGAAAGAAGGGAGGCCAGAGGACGGAAGTGGGGACTGAGAGGGGAGGGTGCCCTGGGACTCAGTACCCATACCCCACTATCGTGCCGAGCCCTCGGGTGAGGAGGCCCCAGGAGCTCGGCCTCAAAGGGATGTGGCAGGAAGGGTTCTTAGAGAACAGCCATGGATGTGGCTGTCTCGGTGTCTGCTGTAATGACTGAGGTGCAGAGAGAAAGGAAGGAGGGCAGGCAGGAAACAGAGGGCCGGATGCGCGCCCCAGACAAGCTCACAGGAAGATAACACAGGCTCGCACACACCACCTAAGCAAGGTTGCTGGCTGGGCCCGAGCCTGACCCCATCGCGCTGTCCTCCAAGTCCTCGCCACTCTGTGTTCGCCTTGCTGAAGTCACAACCTTGAGCTGAGTGTCCCCTGTCCTCAGTCACTTGGTCAGAACCTTCATCACGCATGGGTGCCATGGGCATCAGCTGCCACTCATGAAGCCCCGGATGCCCCCACCCCAGCTCAACGACCCCCCCACCCCCGGCTGAGCTCGACAGCAAAGACAGGCAGTAACAGGACACAAAAGCAGCAGAAAGGGGCAGAAACTGCCCTCTCTCAAGGAGGCATGTGCCTTTAAATCGTTTCTATAATAGCTGGCTCAGAGGCAGAAATATTTGGCAGCCCTGAAATTAAAAGTGATAAATTTTTTCGCCAAGCTTTGATCGATAACAGAGGCCACATCTGTTAATCAATAAGACAGTCTCTGCCTGTTTACTGTGCATGTGTTGTTCGCTGCTGCCTTCACTGTGATGTCAGGTTTGCATTCAAAGCAACCCGAGTGTGTATAAACCACATGGCTGTTTCTAAAATGCATTACAGTGACATCATCCAGCCACTGATACATTTATAAAGCATCCCTGCAAAGGAGGGGGAAGGAGGAAGGGAGCAGCTCACGCCAGCAAACAGCGGGTATAAGTGAAGACTTCAGCAACGTTTACGCCCACAGGGTTTCCCGGGGGCTCATCCCCGAGTGGGAAGAACTCTGGGCACAGCTCAGGGAGGACCACGCCTCACCGCCTCCTTCCCCTGGACAGGGAACGTGTTTGGGCTGTCCATTAAGTATATGCCAACAGGGAGTTACGGTAAATGAACGAAAGAGACGAATCCTCGCCTTCAAGGAGCTTACATTCTAGAGAGGAAGGCACATTTTAGAAAGTAAAATAAACACAAAATAGGTGGTGATGATAAAACGAGAAATAGATTAAGTGAAGACAGATCAAGAGCGCTCTTTTATGCGTGGTCGGGAGGGCCTCACTGAGGAGCGGACAGGTGAGTGGAGGACTGCAGCGCTGAGGGGCAAAGAAGCAACGCCACTACCTGGCAAGGCCCATCACCAGGGCACAGGAAGCGCGAGGAGGCCAGCCAGCAGGAACGGAGTCCGCTGGGGCGAGCGAGAGATGGGGTCAGGTAAGGGGCTGGGTTACAAGGAGAGAGACAGTGTCCACAGGGGAGGGAATTTCAGGGGAAAGGGGAAGGGTTTGCAGGAACAAGTATAAAGGACACATGGACAAAAACTAAGGGGGGGTGGAAATGGGAGGGAGGAGAGAGGGCTGGGTGGGTGGGCTGGGATGGGAGTAAAAGACAGAAAACTGTACTTGAACAACAATTAAAATTAAAAATTATATTTAAAAAAAGAGGGAGAACCACAAGATGAAGTGGGTTAGACTCTTGCTCTTCTCCTGGCAATTACAGACCTTAGTGAACTGAAGGAAACAAAGCAAGACCCAGGGCGCAGAGAGCTGGGCCCCGCCTGGCTCAGCCGCTCGCTGCTGCGGACATCACACACGTGACGTCATCGCGCATGTGACGTCATCACACACTGACGAACCTATTTCCAGTCTGCAACACGGGCGGCCCTGGCTGTCTGCCTTACCCAAGGCTGTTGTGAGGATGGGAGGAGATAACGAATGGAACAAACATAAAACTCCTTGTTAGTCAGCAAGCACTCTGCAGATACGCGAGAGCACTGATGCTATTCCCACCTCGAGAAGCAGTAAAATGTGCTCAAGAGCTCAGGATTCGGGTCAAACAGATCAGAGTTCAAGTCCCAGCCAGGCTCATCACCAGTTGTGACCCTTGGCAAGTCACCTAATCCCAACGAGGCTGTCACTTCCTCTGGGAAACGGGAACAGCAGGGGTAAGGCCCCCAGAGAGTTGTGACAAGGTGGGTGAAGAGCGTGGCCCCATGTCTGGGCGGGGCAGGTACATCATCACCAGTCAGGCTCAGGGTCACGATTCCTTCAAAGAACTTCTTTGTGCAGAGTATGATTGATTTTACTGAAATTCGATGTACAGTTATTTGGGGGTCATTTATCTAGAGTGAAAAATAAGTCTCACATTTGTAAAGACATACTTCACTATAATCTCACACACACACCTTATCCCTCTGATTTTTAAAGGTGAGTGATTGTCTTGTTGAGGGAGCAGGAGTATCTGTCATAGGGCCAACCTGTCAGTATGGGCAGCTATTCAGCACCCGGCCTTTAAATCCTCCCAGACGAGCCCCAGGAGCCCTGTTCTGCAACCCTATGCTGCTGGGATCTGCTCCATCTTCCCCAGCAACCATAAGTTCTGTGAGAGCAGGGCTCGCATCTGTCTCGTTCTCCACTCTATTCTCAGTGCCCTGTTCCCTACCCGATGTGCAGTGGGAGTTCACTAAATGCGTGATGACCAAAGGAACCCTCAGCCAGGTTCCCAGTCGAGGAACTGACCTGGGAAGGGGAAGAGGCCATTCAGGGCACTGCCAGGCTGTCCCCTAGGGGGTGGTAGAGTCCTTATTCTACTCTCTCTACTGAGCTCTCTATTGCCCCTTTCTCACACTGGTCTCTGCTGGAACCCAGACAGTTGTGGGGAGAAGAAAGGAAAGGGTAGGAAGTGGGCTGTCTGCCTCCTCCGGAGCAAGGTCTCCTTCTCATCAGCCCTCTGCTCCCACCCAGCTGCCCAGGACCAACACCCTGCAGCAAAGGCATGACCCCTCCCTCTAGCACACTCAGGGACCACTGTCCAAGGAGTCCTCCAGAAGCCACAGTGGACCCTCCACTGGCTGGCGGAGGTCTACTGATGGACCCCACTCCCAGGCCAGGCACTGAGTTTATCTAAAAGTCAGTGTTAAAGAGACAGACAGACATCTTTGCCCCTGCCAGTCTCCCAGGGAGCCTGAGGGTAAGGGCTCAAAGGATGTCTTAGGAGCTGCCTGACCATTCTAAATTTTCCAGAACTCTACTCCTCTTCCTCCTGACTTCCTGATGCTTCCAGAAAGTAGACAAGGGCTAGAAGAAGGAGGAAGGTTCGAAGCAGGCTGAGGTTCTGTGAAAAAAAAAGGTAGCAGTCGCCTCAGCCCACATGGAGGCTGGAGCTGGCCTACGGCCTCCTTGTGCAGAAGCTGCTTTCACTCCAGGCTGAGGATCACCCCGACTTTCAGGAATCAAAAAAGGGGCATGCCAGGAAAGCACTTTCGAAGCCGAAGGGCTTTCTCTCGACAGCCAGCATTCCAACGACAGTACAGCTGGAATCCAGCAGAAGCAGAAGTGTGTCGGGCTCCCAGCAGCTGCCCCCCCCTCACCACCTCCGCCCGGCCTCTCCTTCCTGACCAAGTCCAGCGTCTTCCCCCCTGCTTGCCCTCCCTATTAGAAAACGGGCTGGGGGTCCCAAGCATCTAGGAGGGGTGAAGGCACTGAAAGCAATCAGATGTGGGCTTGCGTCTCTGTCAAGTAAATGAGGCAGAAGCCAATGAGAGAAGGGAAAAATTCAAAATCCCTCCCTCTCCACAATGCCACCCCCACGCTAATAAGAAAGGGAGGGAAAGGAACCACAACATAAACACCTAACATTTGCCAGCATCGAATGTTGAGTAATATGTCCTTTTTCTTTTAATTCCTTGAGATTTTAAAATAAACATCTTGAATGTTCTGATGAGATATGCATGCCTGCTTACATAAGGAAGTACAGAGTGTACCAAAACAGCAGGCCCAAAAAAAGCATGAGCTGTCAGAACAATGAGTGCAGACGCGGGGCATTTTACAACGGACCATAGTGTACAGTTTTATTTACAGTACCTCTTATCAGACAGAGAACAGTACACTGGCTGCCAATTCCAAAGGCCAGCACTGCCTGTTCTCTCACTCAAGGAGCCGCGTGCTCCCCGAGAGGGGCTGGGAGTGCGCTCCCTCCAACACTCTCTCCTCGCTCTCTTTTTCTCCTTGATCAACAGAACAAAAACCAGCACAGAACCAGAATCTCTGTAAGGTACACGCACTCAGGGGAGGGTGGGAGGGAGAGCAGGCAGGCAGATGGGGACTGAATGGAAAACAACCAGCCCTATCAGCTGGCCCAGGAAACGGTCTGAGGGTAGCTCTACATGACGACAAAGTGGGAGCGAGGCCCTGGGGCCTGGCCGCACTCCAGCACGGGAGAGTGAATGAACTAATGATGCAGGGCCTCGACCAAAGGCAGGGTTGACAAAGCTGCCAGGACAGTCTCCCAGGCCAGGCAACAGAGACAGAGGAGTAGGTGGGGACTGCAGGCGGCAGGGTTTCAGACCTCCAGAGTCATTTCCTATCGGTGACCTGGTGAGTGGCTGGACACCTTCCATTTGGTGAAATGTCCACTCTGTAGAAGAGTGAGACCTTGGAAGGGATGAAAAGGCAGTGCTGAGGCATCTCGAGTGTGAGAAAACATTCCTTATCCCACCTAATAAACCTCATTCTACCACAAAGTTCCGTGCTGCCCGGTCCCCTTGGCTTTCACTGGGATCCTGTGGTCCGTGTTCTCATGTCCCACAGAGCAAACAGAGGTCCACCTCGACCTTTATTCCAGCAACTCAATTCTCAGCCCAGAGAGCCTCGGGAAGCTCCTTTGTTACCGTTTTTAGCACCAGCAGTAACCAACAGGCTTAAACACACAGCCCCTGGCCAGTACAAACACACACTCACTACACCGCTACACGCAAGAAGCCGCGGATCCTTGAGTCAGACGCACCTGAGTTCAGTCCTGTCCCACCATTTCTAGCTACCACCCTGAGCAAGCTAGTTATCTTCTCTGGGCCTGTTTCTTCCCTTGTAAAACTGAGCACACAGTAGCTACTTCACAGGGTTGAGGAATGATTAATTTCAATAGCATATGTAAAGTCCTTAACACCCTGCCTAGCACAGAGTAACTGCTCAGTTAAGTGTTAGTTGTCATGAAGATCATCAATACGATTACTTCCTTCCCCTATGCCAAGGTCTGAGAGCCACGCAGACATCAAGTGCATGCCATAAACATCATATTCAAAATATTCTTACGACCCCAGCCAAAACACAGAGAAAAAGAAGAAAGGAAAGGCATCCACTGTGGACAAGTCTTCAGCAGATTTTCTCCAGGGAGTGGAAGATAAAGACAGGCAGAGGCCACTAATGACTGTGCACCTCCAAGAAACCTGCATGCAAACCACCAACGCACCAGTGAAAACAGGGCCAATCCCTCTGCCCTGGGAGAAGATCAAAGAAATGACACCTCTCCAGGCAGCTCCCCAAACTCAGGGCCAAGTTCTGATGGCAGCATTACCATTCTCCCCCTGAGAAAATTTGTTGCAGTGACAGCAAGAGCAACATACAAATCTCCCCAGGTCTAAGAGTGCTGACGCTCGGAGGTTCGCCTCACCGCGGCCTTTAACCAGTATCTTCCCCGAGCCTCTTCCCTCTTCCGTGACTGGCCAATCTGGGTGTGGTGCAAACCCATGCGATGGCACAAAAACCTCTCTGACAAAGGGGACGTCGGCCCCTGCTGGGACGGACTAGACTACCTTCCAGATACGCCGGGCCAGCGTGGAGAGTGCCCAAAGCGAAGCCCTACAGTGGCTTTGGGGTCCTCCCCCCACTAGTGGGATGGCCCTGGCATCAACTTTGTAGCCTCTCTTCCCTTCTTAAAATGGGGTGATTAATCGTTGCAAGACTGTTTAAACAAGAACTTACATTAAGTTCTTGGCATATTCTAGGTGCCCAGATAGTTATGATGATGAAATAATCTCACTGCATCAAGGTGGTAAGCTCCAGGAGGCCAGCCTCTGGCCTGAGCCTTCCAAACTCCCGCCCACAATACCCCTGCCCACAGTTCCTGGGGGAAGGCCCAGCTGCAATGAGTAAGTGGCCTGGAGAGGGGAGACCGCATTCTCCAGGCCTCTTGTACACATGGCACTCAGCTGTCTGAGATGACAGAACGGCCCACCAGCAGAGGAGGCAGGTGGACAACTGGCTCAAGGAGGGTCCTGCCACCCAGAGAAGCACCCAAGCATTCCTGAAGCACCACAAAAAGAAATGCTCTCAGCGTCCCGACTGTCCCTGCCCAGGCTGTGTGGCCTTGGGTGAGTCACTGCACCTCTCCATCTATAAAGGACAACTGTTAAATCAGGACCACTCTAAAGAAGAAAAGCTGAATGGTGTTGTGTGAGAAGCAGCTGGAAGCAGATGACAAAAGCAGCTAAATGTGGCTGCACAGTGAGCTCAAAGGCTTGTAACTCTTGGTGATGGGAAGGTGCTGGCTCGACCGAGCTGGGGCTGGGCTCCCTGGGTCTGCCAGGGGATTCCTTCTCAGGGGGGAATGCCTTGCTCTATAAGGCAGGCAAAGTGGAACAGAGAGTCCAGACACTGGGAGAATCATTAGCCAGACAGAGTCGAGCTGAGCCAATGAGGCGGAGGCAGAGGCTGACCCCTGAGTTCCAGGAAACACTGAAGCTTTCAGGTTTTCACCGCTTTGTTTTGTCTAAAAGAAGTGGCACTGAAGCCTTGGCATGTGTGAGAAGGGGACTAGAGTAAAAGGCCAGAAACACCCCAGTGGGGATTTCTGCCATGATTTATTGGGATGTCCCCTCAACACTTGGACACCAGCAATCACCTTCCTCCCTGGTCCCCACTTGGGGATTCTCAGGTGAGGGTTCAGAATGGAAAGAGGGGTTTCCGTCGGCATGGAGCAGCCTCCAAACTCTGCTACCTGGGCCTTTGGCCTCCTCCTCTCAACCTCAATTACCCTACCCCTTTCTCCTGAAGCACTGTCAGAGTCCCGTCACAGGCCTTCACCTGGAATCTGGCGTGGGGGACCCTCCCACGCGTACCTCCCCAGGGCAGGATTCGGGAATACTGTCTCCACAGTGGAGAAAAGCAACACCAGGTTGCTCCCGGGGTGGGTTGCAGAGCGGGGAGGCAGGGGGCCGTGGCCAGAATCAAAACCCTACCTACTCACAAATTTCAAGCTAATATTGCCCAGTACCTGGGTCCCCTAACATCCCTCAACACCCTTGCCAATTACATTTTCACTAGAGGTATTTTCAGGGAACAGGGAGGCCAGCCTCCCTCAGTTCTATTTGCATTCTGGTCCTCTTCTCCCTCCTAGCAGGAAAACGTCTTCCTCACTGTTCACTGACTGCAAAGTACGCCAAGTCTTCTCGGAACGCTGGGATCTCTTGGCGACCCCTATAGCTGCAATCCCCTCATCCCCTCCGTTCTCTCCCTACTCCTAGCATCTCTCTCCAAATCACGTCCAACTATGTGCTTGTGTGTGTACTTTGTTCTTTAGTTAAATTACCATAGGTAATCTTATTTCTTGTTTTACATTGTATTTTTCAATTAACTCAATATAATTTTATGTTAGTTTCAGGTGTACAGCCTAGTGGTTAGACATTTATAAAACGTACAAAGTGATCTCCTCATTTCATATCACATTTGAACAAGTGACAAGAAACAAAACAGTCCGCAGGGTTTCAAATGCTGTCACCCGTGTGATAACCACTGCATTCCGCAAGAAGCTGTGAGCCAGGTTCTGCATAGTCTGTTGACTATTCCTCTGGCATGAGCAGTGCAACCCCTGCAGACAGGAGCTCCTCTTCTTCTGATAGCTCCCCCAGGAAGCCACACCACAGCCCTCCCAGACATCCAGGCCAGGCTGCTGGGACTGGGCAGGGTTCGGTCAGCAGATGAGCCTCATGGTCAAGCCTATCCCTGGCCGTGATGTCAACAGATCTGAGATTTCAGCTCAGGCACCCACCGGCTATCAATACATCAATAGCATTAGCATCTAACCTTGCTGTGACTCGGTTTCCTCACTGCTAAAGAGGTAATGACATATTTCTCCTATCCTGTAAGTGGGACTTTGAAGTTGCACACTTCCAGGAAGCATCGCTCACTCAGAAACGAGACCACATGGTTGTTAGGAGGTTTAAATGAGGTGAAGCACGTGAAGGTGCCTAACAACGGTAACTGGCGCTTGGCAACTGCACCCTAACTCCCCGCTCCCTCCCCAGGGTCCTGTGGGTCCTGCGAGGGCTGTCCTGCAATGAAGAACAATGATGCCGCTGCTGCATGGTAATAATAAGAAGAATATTAATAATTTTATCATGAAGTGAGAACTGCGCTACTTTCCATGCTATATGCCATTTAATTCCCCCCATTAATTCTAAGATTATCCTCATTTTATAGGTGTGAGAATTGGTGTTTGAAAAGCTTAGTTCACTTGTCCAAGGTCTCAGAGCTAGTAAGTGTCAACAATAAAGAAACTAACTTTAACAGAGTGGGAGCATGGAAAGCCCACCTAACCAGAAGGGCCTTTAATTATATAAAAGGTTAAGTGTAAGCAGTTCGCATTAAGAGATATAGGAAAAGGTCCCAAAAGCAGTGTGCCCGAGTCCTCTGCTATTCTCCACACTCTGGCTCACTCCTTGGAGTCAGGGGGATCGTTCACAAGCTCTGAAGCCACTCACTGCTCAGTTCACACACTCTTCTCTGAGCACTCCACAACTAAGAACGACACACACACCTCGGCCCGGGAATGTAGCATCACTGTGTACCAAGAGTCCGGACTGGAAGCCAGCAACGCGAGGGTCTAGATCTGGCTCCGCTGTGCACTTTGGTGCATTCTAGATCCTGATTTCCTCGGCCTCCATTTCGCCACCTGTGAATCGGCCATCCTTTTCCTAGCCCCTTCCTACCACCTAAAGCTGTTATGAAGAGGAATGAGTTCCAGAACATGAAAACATGTAGGGCTTTACAGAAAAAGAAAGGCGCAACTGATCTTCAAAACTGACTTTATATCTCAACAATGGAGAGATTATCCAGACAGAGAAGCAATAAGGAAATAGCAGATTTGAACAACTCTATAGATCGAGTGAACCTAACAGACATATACAGAATACTCGATCCAACAAGAACAGAATACACATTCTTCGTAAGCACACACAGACTATTTGCTAAGATAGACCACATGTTAGGCCACAAAACAAGTCTTAGAAAATTCAAGAAGACTGAAATCATACCCATATCTTCTCTGACCATAATGGATGAAACTAGAAATCAATAACAGGAGAAAAACAGGCAAATCCACAAACACATGGAAATCAAACAGTACTCTTTATGGACAACCAATGAATCAAAGAAGAGATGAAAGAGAAATAAAAAAGTTTCTTGAAACAAACAAAAATGGAAATGCAACATTCTAGAAGTTAGAGGATGCAGCAAAAGCAGTTTTAAGAGAAAAAAATCATAGCAATGAATGCCTACATCATGAAGCAAGAAAGATCCCAATTAAACACCTAACTCAGTGCTGTAAGAAACTAGAAAAAGAGCCCAAACCAAGCCCAAAGTTAGCAGAAGAAAAGCAATAGTAAATATTAGAGCAGAAATAAATTAAATATAGAATAGGAAAGATTAACCAAACTAGAGCTGCTTCTCGGAAAACACAATCAACGAGAATGAGAGAGGAGACGTGACGACTGATGCCACAGGAACACCAGTGACCGTGAGCGCGTGCGATAAATAACAAAAGGCCCACAGACTGGAAAAAACAGGAAAAAATAAAACAAGTCCTTAGAAACACATGACTTACTAAGACTGAATCAGGGAGAAATAGAAAATCTGAATAAACCAATTACTGATAAGGAGACTGT
>PVKM010032757.1:0-16268 GCA_004027735.1 Carollia perspicillata
ACCTGGCACCCGCGTCCGTGCTCCCAACCACCGGTTGTGTTTATTTAGATAAAATCTGAACCAGCCTGACTCAGCTTTCAACTACGAAGTAACATGATTTTTAAATACGCAGTCACTTAACTTTGACTTCTGAGATTTCCTCATGTTTCATATTGCTTATATGACCTATTTAACTTCACTATCAGTTGTATGTTAATTTCTGCATTAGGGGGATCCAATTGGTAGACAAAAAAACCCAGATTATTGTTGTTAAAACATGCCTTAGGATCCATAGAGCGGAAACGCAGGAGGGTTGAACCTTTCAGGATCCCATACCATGTTATTAGAATCACAGAATCTCAAGGTTAGATAAGAACAGAGAGAGAGGAAGAGACATCGTCTTACCTCAGCCCCGCAGGGAGCCTGAACTTCTTGTACAACACTGCTGCCCAGCGTTGCTCAGCCCTGACTCAAGGCCTCTGCCATTTTTAAACGACTCTGTTAGGAAGTTCTTCCTAATGTCAGACCTGATCTCTGCCTTCACCCATTGGTCCTAATTCTGTCCTTTGGAGTCCTATCCTGCTTTTACATCATGACCTTTGATATATTTAAAGGGAGACACAACTTTGAGCCTTTTCTAAGATAAAATGCCCAGATGGGATGACCATGAACCTTAAGAGATAGATAACACAAAGTTCCATGAGGTGAAGGCCTTATCTTCCTTACTTCAGGTACCACTCAAATTTTTTGTATGTATTTGAGAGACCAGATTGTTCTTTGATCCCATCACCTGATCAAAACTCCAGATCCCAGTTAACTTGGCATTTTGTGGAGCAGTGACATTCAACTGGAGCAATTATTGGAAGGAGTTCTTCCCCTCTTTCAGGACCTGGCCGTGGGCGCCTTTCCTGGGTCAAGCACTACACATGCCCACGGTGACCCTCTGTGGACCCTTTCCCCTCACTCCTTCCCCCGACGCCATCAACTCTAAGACTCTTAGCTGTTAAACAGCCACAAGCAGCAGGATGATGATTTACTTTCAGCCTCAAGCAGGATATGTAAACACCATGATAAATGAGGAGAGGCACAAAAGCTGCATTCCTCTAGCAGGTCCTCTTAAAAGGAAACATGCTGCATTTCAGCATCGGCTGGCATCCATCATTCATTTCCAATCAGGACTGAACTTACCCAGCCTTCCCATCAGGCACGTTCCCCTCTGATCCCCTGAAGAACACATGTCAGTCAAAATTACAGGCAATTCATGAGTCTCTGTGTCCCAGAAAACAAAAGGGCACTGATCGCACATTCATTAACCATGCTTTTCGTTGAAGGTGGTACTTGCAAGACACAGTAAGGGACTTTTTTTTTAGAGAAAAGAATATTAACACCAAAAGTCATACACATCTTCAAATGTGCTTGACCTTCCTGTGGTCTCCTGTGGTTCCTGCTCTTTTTCTGTTTATTACGTGTTCATTTCCCCACGCTCCCATTCTCAGCTAGCTTCCTCCTTTGCATCCTGGCGAGGTCAGTCGGTCTCAGAGGACAGCCAGGCGTTTCTCCAGGGGCGACACGGAGCTTAACTCAATCTGTTCTGGAGAAGGGGGAGGGGCGGGTAAAGGCCAACTGCAGAAAACCATCTGGAGTCGCTCGCAGCCCACTCTGAAATGCCCTTACTCAGGACACCACTCACCCCTGAGCTTCTCAAACCTTCCACAAGCATCTGCGAACAGAATTTGGCTCACAGGCTTGTTTTGGTTGGCCTGGACTGGTGCTTTCAATTTGAACACTTAATCATTTAGGATCATTCATATTAAAAAAATCCAGATTTCTGGCAACACTGGGTCTGCATTCCATCATAATAATAACCCATTAGATTTGAGAATCAGCTGCGCTCTTTAAATGGAGCGTGAGTGCACCAGTTTTCCCCAGTCCTCACCACTCCCCATTACTCTTGTAAAAAGGCTACTTACATTTTGTACTCTGCCTGCCTCATTCATTTCAGTTTCTTCCTTGGCCCTTTAGCCATTAAGTTTGCAAGTCTGGTAGGTATTCTGTCAGAGACTGTCAGATCCATCTTCCCGTCTGTAAAACACGGGGGCTGGTCTTCCAGCTTCATGATTATATGATTTAGTGGGTTGCTAAGCAAAGGTGACATTGTGCTACTCTCATCCCATTTCCTCAGTAGAGAGGAGGAAGACATGCACATAAGTGATCAACTACTCCCCCAGACCTCCCCTTAGCTATGCCCTTACTTGAACCTAGGTATGGCTCCCTCCTCCCTGCTATCAATAAGAGGAGCCAAATGGAAGTTGAAAGTGAAGGTCAGGTTTGAACGGGTAACGTCCATCGAAGTACTATCTCATTTTTCCAACTTCCATGCCAACCTGCCCATCTGTAGGATGTTCCTAGGACCATATGAAGGCATTTTATCAAAACAAGGGAAGGAAATATTAATGAACCAGGTAAGATATTTTTCATGTGACGTTGTTACATGACTCCTTGCTATATCACAACTCTGCTAAAACTCTAATTGTCTACGGTAAGTGTGAGCTGTGTACACATGTTCATAAAACTTGACAGCATGAAGTAACAGCTTGCCTTGGCAAGGAATACGGTCAGTGGTTACGTAAGGTAGAGAGCTGAGGACTCCTAGTTTCAACTTTCTAACAATTGGAGCCTTGCACATAAGGAATGAGCTGGCTTGTCAGGTACGGAGCTCCTTGGCCCTGCAACAGTGCAGGGAGAGGCTGGACGAGCCTCTGTCCGAGGTTACAGAGGAGTCTCCTGCATTGGACACAGTGCTGGGGTGGAGGCTAGGGGAGTGTGGGGGGAATGTTGGAGTACCTATCCGATAACACCCCTCTCACTCCACACGCTGGAACTCCTTCCTTCTCCCTGTTACTGTGTTTTTTTTCCTATAACCGAGAAGCCCACTGATTTACTATTTACTGATATCATAAGACGGAGGAACAATTGCTAGCAGTACACGGATTAGGCTCCTACTTCATTTGTATCCAACAGTGTTTGTTTTAAAAACATAAATGTATAACTTTGTATTTCCCATATTTATGACATGTTGACTAAATCTTTCCTGAAATGAATATTGCTTTATGCTAAATTATTCTTCAGTACAGAAAATTTAATAATAATAACAACTGGTATAAAGTCTGAAGGCTTCTAGAGCTCTGGCAAAAAGCAAACATTTTAAAGCCTGACTATAAGCCTTTTAGAGGCTACTCAGCATGTCACAAGCTGTCCCCTGTGATTCACGAGCAATTATACAGGAAAGTGAAACTCATGGCTAACACATTACGGTTTCAGTTTGTCCCCACAAAGCTTTCCTCTATCATGAGCAATGCTTCCATTCAGATTTTTCTTGTTTAGCTAAACAGACTAACTCTATCTAACATTATTATCTTATTTAGCCAGAGATTTAACTAGAACATCCTGCCTCAGGAGACACATGATGTGTGAGTGTCTGCACATAGGTTAAGATTTTGCTGCTTGTTTTTGATGTGATATCCATGGACATTGTCATATCTGGAAGAAAAAAAATCTCCAAAGCAAAATGCATTATTTCCCCAGAGAGGGTTTAGAGTAGAGGAGTAAAAACAAGTGGAGTTTAGAATGAATGAGGGCGGGGGCCGTGGCAGAGGTGAGCAAGGTGCTTGGATCAAAAAGAAATGTGTTGGAGCAAGTTTCTCTTTGGGCAAAATGCAATTAAATTGTTCCAAGAGTATTTCAAGAAGCAAAGTGCATCTTATTCAACATGTAACTGATTCAGCCTGTATTGTAAAAACACACCTTCATGGCCAGTAATGTCAACACTGGGTAAAGAAGGTTGTAACCCCTTCCGTATCCCCCAGAAACTCCAGAAGTTGGAATCAGTGGTGGATGAACCTACAGGGAAGTCTTCCCAAGTCAGGCCCAGCTAGAGGCCAGCATGCTCCGTGCATTTGTTGTGAAGTTCCTGGTATGCTGTGCACACTCAGTAAACATTAAAGAACTCCCCGTCACCGGGCTTAATGGGAACCCAAGGACACCATGACCTTAAGAAGTTCTTATTGACAGAGAGCAAATATAACAGCACTAAGGTCGTTGCTCTAAGGTACAGCCAGAAGGCTCACTAAGTAAAAACTCTGCGTTGCAGTTCTCTGAGGGTACCAGATGCCCCTTTAGCAGCCAGAATGTATTACCAGGAATGATTTAGTGTCACCTCACCATTTCCTCTCTCTTGCTGAACTGACTCACCCAAGAGGTACCTCCCTTTTGACCCTTCACCTCTGACATTACTCTTAGAAAAAATTCAGCATTCCCGATAAGAAATAACCAAAGCAAGACCATTTGAATTCCACTGAAACCAATTCATCATGTAGTGTTAAAAAAAACCCTTCCCACTCTTTAAGTTAAATCATCAGGACAGGGATATAGACATTTAGAGAAAGAAAGCACAAAATTAACTGGAATTTGCAAGCTGAGGCAAAAAGTGGCTTTTAAAAAATTTCCTGAAGTTCTGGACATGGGTAGCAGTGGTAGTTGTACAGCAATGTGAATGTACATAATGACACTTAATTGTACACTGAAAAATGATTAAAATGGGCCCTGGTTGGTATAGCTCAGTGGATTGAGTGTGGGCTATGAACCAAAGGGTTGCTGGTTCGATTCCCAGTCAGGGTACATGCCTGGATTGTGGGCCAGGTCCCCAGTGTGGGCCACGTGAAAGACAACCACACATTGATGTTTCTCTCCCTCTCTTTGTCTCTCTCCTTCCCTCTCTCTAAAAATAAATTAAAAAACCTTTAAAAAAGATTAAAATGGCAAATTTTATGCATTTGTCTTAGTTTGTTCAGGTTGGTATAACAAAATACCATAGACAGGGTGGTTCATAAATTGAAATGTAATCTCACAGTTCTGGAGGCTGGGAAGTCCAAGATCAAGGCACTGGTAGATTCAGTGCCCAGTGACGGCCCACTTTCTGGTTCACAGATGACTGTGCTTTTGCTGTAATCTCACACAGAAGGTGTAAGGGATCTCTCTGGAGTCTCTTTTATAAGGGCACTAATCCCATTCATGAAGGTCCCACCTCCAAATGCCAATAGGGATTAGATTTCAACATATGAATTTGGGGGGAAGGGGACACGTATTCAGTCTATGTCAGTATATTTTACCACAACTTTTTTTTAAATGGGAGAAAACTTATCTTTACCTCCTCAAGCAATTCTTTCTGCTGTCCCCACCCACAGTAAAAGATTGAGGGTGCCAAACGTCACATCACCTATCCTCAGAATCCTAGCCAGGCCTTGGCTGGGTCTGGAGGGAGCTCGCCCACTAGTGAGGAGTTGCATGCAGAGTCTCTGGCCCCCCTTTCACCCTGAATCTCTCAGTCAGCAAAGTGGGAGATAATCTTGACATCTGGCTTGGAGAGGAATAACATGAGGATCTTTCTGCAGGGATGCCACCAGCATTTTAAAATAAAATGTCAGATTATAGGGGAAAGGTAGAAAAGCTAGGAATGGTTCTGTGGGGATATGAGGGCATCTCACTGGGACAAATGCACATGCAAACAAGAATCACTACAAAAGTGTATCAAGATATGTGGCTATTTGAAAAATGTATAAAGTCGATGGCATAAAACAAGGGGTGCAGTTATTTCTGCAAAAGAGGATATCTGATCTCCAAATTTCCCATTAACACATGCAATGCTAACCACTCTACTTTTTTTTTTTTTTTTTGGTGCTTTCATTCCTTATTTTCAAAGCAGAAAAACCCTCAGGACCTACTGTCGCCTTTTAAGAAAGCCAAAGTACCAACAAGGAACGCCTGTGGTCTTGCTAAACAAATAAAAATTTTCCACAACTACTATAACTTAACTCATACCTTGATGGCACATCATTCAATGAGAGCAAATGAGTAAACATTTTCTGAAATGAAGGTGGTTTTCTTTGGCTAAACCACCACCACACGGTGGCTATTTTCTGTCCTGGTTTTACAATACAGACTGGCACTGGCTTGTTTGCTCTGGTTTGACAGGTGATGATCAAGTGCAGCCCTGAGATTATATCCTCATTGCCCTTTGTGAAGGAAAACAACGCACCATCAATTTTCCTTGCAGAAAATGCTTCTTCTTGCTTGCCTGGGGAATTCTCAAAGTTTTTGCCCTTTGCCCTCCAAAAGATAACTAAAAATAAAGCAAAATGGGTGCCAGGTGCCAAGAGCTGCCTGGAACAAGTTTGAGAATCTAAACTCGAGGCTAATACTGAAAAAGTAAATGAGTGCTACCTCTTCTGTTAACTTCAGGCAGAATCTAGAGTGACATGGGCATAGGACCATTCTACATGCACTCTAGCTGAGTGCTAGAAAGTCGTAGACGGGCCCAGAGGCTTACTGCTCACAGCACTCTTAACATCTGTTCTCATTCAGGTGGAAAGGAAGTTTACATTATTTGGATTTTTACACATAAAAAAAGTAGAACTATGATCCTGAGGGCAATAATGTTCAGGAAGATGTTCTAGAAATGTTGAGTAGGAACTGTGAGCTCCTGAGGGTGCAGAAAAATCATTATGTGGCTTCACAAGGCTGAATGTATACTCCAGAAATGACACGACTGCCCTTCTCCACTCAGCTCTCAGGAAATCAGAAACACATACAAGCTTTTCTACACGTCGGATGGTTAGGGAAGAGGAGTGTTCTTATTAATTGAATATCTCAATCCACTGAGTAAGATTTTCTAAATACGACTCACTAATATTTAAAAATTAGAAAATCAAGAAGTATACTTTAAATCAAACTATACTGGACATCAGTTCGAGTTTGCTGATGTGTATATAATAATGATAACTATTACTATTATAGGGGCCACCACTTATTAAATGCTTGCTTGGCATCAGTGGTTCTCAAACCTCAGCAAACATCGGAACTACCTGGGGGGCTTATTAAAACTCAAATTTCTGGGCTCCACCCTTAAACAATTTTTAGAACTGTGCTAAAATACACATAAGATTTATCCTCTTTAACCATTTTAAGTGTACAGTTCGATAATGTCAAGTTCATTGATATTGTTGCCAACCAATCTCCAGAAGTATTTTCATCTTGCAAAACTAAAACTCTACGCCATCAAACAACTCTACATTCTCCCCTCCCCAAGCTACCTACCTTCATTTCCATAAGTTAAACTACTCTAGGTACCTCACATTAGTGGGAGCAGACAGTATTTATCTTTTTGTGACTGGCTCACTTCACTTAGCAAAATGTCCTCAAGGTTCATCTATTTTGTAACATATGTAAGAATTCCTTCCTTTTCAAACCTGAATAATATTTCATCACATATACAGGATACGGCAAAAGTAGGTGTACAGTTGTTTATATAGAAAATAATACAGTAATTAATAAATAATAATACAAGAATAAAGTCTGTTTTGTGTTCACAACTGTACACCTACTTTTGTCTGATCCTGTATGTTATTTATACATAGAAATAACTACATTTCTTTATTCATCATCTGTTAAAAGACACTAGATTATTTCTATACCTTGGTTATTGTGAATAGTGCTACTACGAACATGGGTGTACAAATGTCTCCCAGAGATCCTGCTTTCAATTCTTTTGGGTACGTACCCAGCAGAAAAACCACTAAATCACATGGTAATCCTGTGTTTAACTTTTCTGAGGAACCGCCACACCGTTTCTATAGCAGCTGTTTCATTTTACATTCCCACCAACAGTGCGTAATGGTTCTAACTCCTTCGTGTCTTCTCTATGACCAATTTTCTGCTTTTTTTTAATAGTAGCCATTCAATGGGTAAGAGATTATATCACATTGTGGTTCTTATTTGCACTTCCCTAATTAAAAATGATGTTGAACATCTTTTCATGTGCTTTTTGGACATTCGTATATCATCTTTGAAGAAATGTCTATTGAAGTCACTTACTCTTTTAAAAGTCAAGTTGTTTTGTTGTTGTTGTTGTTGAGTTCCAATTATTCTGGATATTAACCCCCTATTCGATATATGATTTGCCAACAGTTACTCCCACAGCCCTGAGTTTCTCATTTGAGACCTAAGAATTTTCATTTCTAACAAGTTACCCTGTTACCCTAACAAGTTCCCAGGTTACCCTGAGGGTTCAGGGCTCACACTTTGAGAAACTGCTCTACACGACAATATTGTTAAGCACTTTACATACAAGGTCTATCCAGAAGACACTCAGCCATGTAGTATGAAAAACAGACATTTATTGAAGGAGATACAAGATATAGGAAACATTGTATGCAGGACAATGAGCCCTCAGTCCCCTTCAAAGTAGGCACCTTGGGACCTCACACAGTTCTCCCAACTGCCATCAGCTGCCCCATCGTATTTTCCTGAATCCACTGATGGTCTGAAATCTGTTCCTTTTCAAAGGTGGTTTTAGTTTTGGGAAAAGTCAGAAGTTGCAGGGTACAAAATTTTGGCTGTAGGGGTGCTGAGTCACCTGGGTGATTTGATGTTTTGCAAAAAATCTCTGCATGAGATGTGATACAAGTGTGGGAGTGTTGTGGTGATGAACCTGCCAACCACAGTTGCCCATAGCTGTGGCCTTCTCAATCTTCTGAACAGTTTCCATGGAGGAATGTTCAAGCTTAATGGGAAATTTTATGCAGATTAGTTGCTCTATTCACTCAGTCATTTTGAATACGACAGCCACACAATACACACGCTCACTCAATGGCGTCTACTGCCCAAACTGACTAGTACAGTGAAGGCATCATTGTTCGCACATGCGCATTCCAGTCCACTGTCTTTGGCTGCCAGGTTACATCAGTGTTGCACAACTGCTCTCTTTATATTAACAATGGCTGGGCTTTTTCCCGACAGACCTATATTTTCTCACCTAAGCCTCACATTGATTGTTCTTCTTTTACAGAGAAAACAGAAGCTCAAAGAGGTAAGACTTGCACGAGGTTATTTCACTAGTAAGGGGTAAAGCAGGGACTTTCACCCAGTCATTCTGACCTGGCACTGTGCTACACCATTTCTGCCACAATGACTCAAATAATGATGAAGTCGACGAACTTGAGAGAACAGGTGATGAACTGTAAGCTCTCTCTCTTCCTTTAAATCAGGACTAAAATTCAGGACCCCTTTCTTTGCATGTTATGTTCTGGCTTCATTGAGATGAGCTGATAAAGCAAAGGAATCTGCTTTAAGTCAATGGGAAAAATGGTGGTGGCAGGGGGCGGGGGTGGGGCACGCCACCAAGAACTGCTAGACAAGACCAACCTGATGAATGAACTCACTCAAAAGTAAAATATTTAGACTTGGTAGATTAGGCAAGCATTGGGCCTTCCTCCCAAGGCTGTCTGTGTTTAGACATTCCCTGTTAGCAACAGACAGGACCTCAGCTAGACCACAGGGGCCTTTCTTCAAGTGTGTGGGGAAAGGCCCCCGGCAGGAGCTATGCAGCCAGCACCACAGTGCCTAGCCAGGTCCTCGAGGGTAGGTGGGTTTCAGCCCCTGTGCGCCCTTTAAATGGACACAGTGCATGGCCACCTAGAGACAGTGTAATAAAGTGTAAAGAGTCATTACCACTCTCACTATAATTTAATAACCCTGATAAAGGTTACTGTTTCTAGTGGTCAAAAGGATATATATGGATACAGATAGATAGACATGTAGATAAATAGGTAGATAGATAGATAAATAGGTAGGTAGATAGATAGATAGATAGATAGATAGATAGATAGATAGATAGATAGATACATACATACATACAGACAGACAGATGGAAAGATAATATACAGTGTCCTGATTACTTATTTCCATGGATAACCAAAGACTGGTGGTAACTTAATATCCATGATGGTTTTAAGTATTGAGGATAAAGATATTTCATAGTTAGTGAATTTATCAACTTCAGATGTACCTCATCATGCCCAAATCAGTGACTTATTCTCATGTAAAGCTGGCTACAGAAGGTCAGCCTATTCCTTATTAGACATGAGGAGAAAAATCCACCGCTCACAGGAACCAAACCCAACTGAATTCTTGCAGAAACTGGTGCTTTGTGTTGGACTCCACAGCTGCAAAGCAAAAGCATGGCGGTCCACAGCCACTTGTCAACAGAAGACGTGGAGGTCTCTGGATGCAGACATGGGCTTCACTCATCTCCAGATGTTGACATTTCCCAGAGCCACCACAACAAAAACAGAATTAAGAAGCAAAAGGAATTCAGAACCTTCCTCTGCTATTCCAAGCCTGGGAATCTTTCCCAATTTAAAAGAATATCTGTCAAACTAATTACGAGAAGATGCAATGCTCTCTTTCTGTGCTCATTAGAGAACGACTTACCAGCCACAAATTCCTCAGGCAGTGGGAGTGACTAGGTCCCTACACTCTTGCTTAAGCTTCCTGGCTCTGCTTGTTTCCAGTTGGGCCTGTTCATCTCCGAGACTCAGAAAGACCACAGAACACTCCTTCAATCAGTTTTAATTCCATGAGACAGGAATGGATAAGATTATGAGGAGATGTCGTAACTGATGTTCTATAGTCAACAAAACCAGGGGAAATGACAAGTAATCATTTATAGCTGAGTGGCATCATTTTTACCCCCGGGATGTTTTATGTTTACTAGCAGATGACAAATCTCAGATGTTTCATACACACACACAGATACATATAAATATCACATGCACACACTTGACAGCTTCCCACCATTTTTGCTGATTTTTAAATTGATGCTTAGTAAACTGATTGTGTAAAATGTATACAAACTGTGTCAGAGTCTAGGTATAATTTAACATACCAAGACCACTACGTGCAGGCCCTACAGCGTTACTGGACTCCTGCCAGCTACCCAGTACAATACTATGTGTGTAAATCAGTGGGTAGGAATATAACTCATAATCTGGGTAATTCTGCAGGCAGAGATTTTTACCCCCATTTTACAGAAAAGAAAACTGAAGTTTTAGAGCAGTTAGTTATCTTGCACCATACTGTTAAGCAGCAAAGTTAGGAGTAAACACGATACTTAAAAATAATTGCTCATTTAAAATATATGGTGTTATTGCCAGCCCTGGCTGGTGTGGCTCATTGGATTGAGTGCCAGCCTGTGAACCAAATGATTGCTGGTTCAATTGCCAGTCAGGGCACAGGCCTGGGTGGCAGGCCAGACCCTCAGTAGGGGCCACATGAGAGGCAACCACACACTGATGTTTCTCTCCCTCTCTCCTTCCTTCCCCTCTCTCTAAAAACAAGTAAACAGAATCTTTTTACAAATCCATGGTATTATTGCCTTTAACAAATTTTGGAAAATCTGAAATGATAAAGAATAAGTCTGTATTTAAAATTTTATTATTAGAAAGAAATTTAACAGTATTCGAATTTCAACCAAATGTCTATAAAGATACATTTTTGAAAACAAGAATGTTTCCATCTATTTAAAAGCAGACATTTGTTCTGTATTTTATTCATCTTTCCCTTCTTCGGCAGTCCCAGTAGGTTTCCCCTCACTGGTGTCACTGGACGGATTTGCACAGTTCTCTCACTTGGATAGTTCTATTTGACCATTTCTTTATTATTTCTTCCTTTCGCCATTTTCATCTTAAATAAGATTATTATAATCTCTGCTTGCTCAAGTTAGAGGGATGAGTTACACTGACTGTCTCCCAGGCGGCAGACCTACAGTTTAAAGGGGTACAGAACAGCTAACAGGACACAGAATTTGAGGCTGTAATGCCAGTCAAATCCAAATGTAATTTATGGTGTTCATTATTTTTCCAACTTTTCTTAGGATTTCTACATGGAGAACCATTCTCTCCCACTAACATGCAATCAAATGGTGTTTTAAAATCTCTCTCTGGGCTGAAAGTCTTCGACACATGGTCGTTTCCTGGGTAAATCTCGGCTGTGCATCCTCTCTGCTCCTGCATTCATTAAAGTTCACTCTGATGCTGCCGTCGAGGCCCTCATCACCACTGCTGTGCCCACACCATTGGAGTCAGCGAGAACTAGGACCGGCCTATCTTCCTACGGCAACCTCTCCGCACATGGCCTCACACTGATGCTCTTGTCACCAGGGGTACATGACTTCCACTGCCCGCGTCTGAGTTGCAGGAGAGGGCATGTAGTTCCCAAGCAGTTGAACCTTTGCTAGTAAGGCTGTGTTTGGCACTGAATCAAACGTGCGTCTACTTTCCCCCTTGAGGAATTCAATGCAAAAGCCACACTAGATTGATTTTGACATGTGTTAGGGACAAAGTATACCTTAAGTATCAACTGGTTCACATTTTTTGGTTTTAGAGATGAGTAAATCCTTAGCTTTATATATTCAGAAAATTATTTGACTCTGAGTACATGCAGTTATTTATTTGAAATTCAGTCTAGAATGAATAGAACATAATTCCCAGATCTCTTATTTTGAATGCAAAAGCTTGTCTTTTAAATGCTACACTTTTAGTTTTTCTATATCCCTATTCTTCTTCCTCCCCCACACTGCTGTAGGCAGTTATGTTTTCAAAAGTTTTAGACACTATCAATTTTAACACTGATCCTTGAAAAACAATGATTTCTAACATTTTAAAGGCATTTCTTAGATGGATGGTTCTCATTTTAACAAGAAAATTCAGACTCTTAAGAGATCATTGTGATCAAGCACCTTTGTTTACTGGAATAACACAGAGGCAACCTAGATACCTTGCTACGCAGGAGGTACATACCTAGATGATGTAGTTAATCTCAAAAGCAATCATGTGTCTTTACTTAGGAGAGTAAGTGAGATGTGTTTCTAGAAAATAAACTGAAAAAACCAAAGCTAGAAAATCATCTCTACACATCTGCCCCCAGCATTTTGATCCCATCCTACTTTAGGGGCAATGACTTGGACACGTCAGCAGCGTGGCATCAATACGGCCAGAAGATACTTGACACCAACATTCTTCAGAGCAGTCACCCCGCACCCCCCAGCATGACACAGGTTAGAAGAGTTGACAGTGTCCTCTTCCAAGGCAACCAGACGCTCAAATTCTGATACATAGCTCCTGTTGCCTGAAGACTAGAATGCGGTCGAGGATTGGGAATCCAAAGTGCTGATCCTAGTGTTTAATGTAGTCATAGAAAAGCACAGGAAGCCAGAGGATTTGGTTGTAAATCAATAAATCTCTGTCCTGTTAGCTCCAAAGTATGTGTTTTTTAAAAAGATAACTACTTCAAGGAACACTATCAGGGGTGTCAAACTCATTTTCACTGGGGGCCACATCAACCTCTCGGTTGCCTTCCAAGGGCCAAATGTAATCTTGGGACTGTATAAATGTAGCTACTCCTTAACAGTTAAGTGAGAGCTCGGTGCTGCCGCCAGGAAGAAACAAGGTGCTGGGCCGGATAAAACAAGGTGGAGGGCTGGATGCGGCCTGCAGGCCTTGTGTGTGCCAGCTGTGCACTAGGTGATCCACGCTAGGCGCATCCACACCACAGAGGATTTGGGCACACTAAAGTGGAGCCTTCCACCAGTCTCCTGCTTTGTACAAATACAGAATAAAATACAATGCAACCGTGATAATAATGATGATAAAATAATGCACAGTCAGCACAGGCATTAGCTCATTTTTAGCCCTTACTATTACCCTCTTTTTTTTTTTAATAAATGCTTTTTAAAAAGATTTTATTTATTTATCTTTAGAGGAGAAGGGAAGGAGAGAGGGAGAGAAATATCAATGTGTGGTTGCTTCTCATGCGTGTCCTGCTGGGAACTGGCCTGCAACCCAGGCATGTGCCCTGACTGGGAATTGAACCGTGATGCTTTGTACTGTTACCCTCTGAGGAAAATACTGTTATTCTCATTTTGAGGATAAGGAAAGTGAGACACTGAAGAAGTGACCTGCTCCAAGGTGCGTAGTCACAGAGAGTGAGTGACAGAGCCATAATCTGAATCCAGGTCCCAGAGCCTCTCCTCCTGCCTCCATGGCGGATTCGCACAGTGAGTTCCACTGAAGTATCTGGAGATGCACTGACATTCATCGTAATGAAAATCTGATTTCTCACAGGCTGACCAGGAGGGATTCGGCTGAAAAACCATTTCCTATCATTGATTATGTCAACTTATTGTGATTAAATTTACTTTTGTCTACTATTTACCAATATTCCTCCACTAGTAAGTTCTAGACATGGGGAACCTTTTAAAGATAAAACAAGAGCTTTCTACAGAGAACAAAATCAAGAAAATTGGTAGATGGCTGCAGTAGTTGTTTATCATGTGATTACATATTCTTACAGTTTTCAATAAAGACACGATTAAATGCACAGCAAAATGGAGATGAATTTTATACATTGTAAGATATAAATACATAAAATCTGGAGGAGAAGCCCCTTGTTTAACTTTTTCTTTTTGAGATAACATGATTACCTACAAGACTTTGTGGTTATATTTTAGCTTGTTAAAATCATTTGACCCATTTGCACATTGAGCAGTACTTACCACAGGAGATGGGCTGGAAAGTCCTCAAATAATAGTTTGCAAAATAAAGAGACTCAAGGAAAACAGAGAAGAAAGAACAAAAGGAAGGTTCCCTGATTGCTCCTGGATGGCTCCACACCTGGCAAGTGTTTGCAAAGCCAACTTTCCCTTTCCTTGAAGGAGAGTGTTGAAATGCAAAGACATTTCCTCACCGACCTTCCCTTCCACGCCTTCCTCTGCCGTCAAGAACAGCTGTGTGTCCACAGAATGCTGACCCAACCAGGTGAAGAGTGAATGAATGCTTTAGTCAACCTGGTTGATATTTTTCCCACCCACGATCTCCCAAGAAAGTGTCCTGATGATGTTTTTTGGACAGAATTGTCAGATACTTTGAGTCTTATGTAGAAAGAAGACAGGTCAGACTAAATCTGTAGGAAGGTATACCAGCATTTTTTCCCTATATGGACAGAGGAAAATAATTTCAATTCTCAGAAAGCAATGGGAAGGGCTAATTTCTTACTGAAAGTGGCAGTCCAGTATTGGATAATAACCACCTGTTGCTCTCAACAGCTTTTATTTAACTCGGGATTTCTTAACCTTGACACCACTTGGGACAGATAATTCTTCGTGGAGGGTACTGTCCTGTGCAGAGCAGGATATTCAGCAGCTCCCCTGACCCTTATCCACCAGATGTCAGTGACACAGCCTCCACTTGTCCCCGGTTGTTACAACAAAAAGTGTCTCCTGGAGAACAAAATCACTTTGGTTGAGAATTACTGACAAAAAATTTTTTAAATATATTTTATCGATTATGTTATTATAGTTGCCCCATTTTCCCCCTTCACTCCCCTCCACCCTGCACACCCCCTCCCAACCACATGCCCCCTCTTTAGTTCATGTCCATGGGTCATACTTACAAGTTCTTTAGCTACATTTCCCATACTATTCTTACCCGGCCCCCTGTCTATTTTCTACCTACCATATATGCTACTTATTCTCTGTAGCTTTTCCCTCTCTCTCCTCCTCCCACTCCCCTGTTGATAACCCTCCATGTAATATCCATTTCTGTGGTTCTGTTCCTGTTCTAGTAGTTGGCTTAGTTTGTTTTTGTTTTTGTTTTAGGTGTGGTTGTTAATAATTGTGAGTTTGCTGTCATTTTACTGTACATGTTTTTTATTTTCTTTTTCTTAGATAAGTCCCTTTAACACTTCATATAGGAAGGGCTTGGTGATGACGAACTCCTTGAACTTGACCTTATCTGAGAAGCACTTTATCTGCCCTTTCATTCTAAATGAATGCTTCATTGGATAGAGCAATCTTTGATATAGGTCCTTGCCTTTTATGACTTGGAATACTTCTTTCCCATCCCTTCTTGCCTGCAAGGTCTCTTTTGAGAAATCAGCTGACAGTCTGATGGGAACTCCTTTGTAGGTAACTGCCCCCTTATCTCTTGCTGCTTCTAGAATTCTCTACTTCATTTTAATCTTGGCTAGCGTAATTATGATGTGCCTTGGTGTGTTCCTCCTTGGGTCCAACTTCTTTGGGGCTCTCTGAGCTTCCTGGACTTCCTGGAAGTCTATTTCCTTTGCCAGATTGGGGAAGTTTTCCTTTATTATTTGTTCAAATAAGTTTTCCACTTGTTGCTCTTCCTCTTCTCCTTCTGGTATCCCTATAATTCGGATGTTGGAACATTTAAAGATGTCCTGGAGGTTCCTAAGCCTCTCCTCATTTTTGTGAATTCTTGTTTCTTCATTCTTTTCTGTTTGGTTGCTTCTTTCTTCCTTCTGGTCCACTCCATTGATTTGAGTCCCAGTTTTCTTTCCATCACTATTGGTTCCCTGTGCATTTTCCTTTATTTCACTTA
>PVKM010032758.1:0-16253 GCA_004027735.1 Carollia perspicillata
GAGGGTGGACAGTGGACCCGGGTGCCTAGCCACCTCAAGCAGGGACACTCACCGGGTTGTCCTTGCCCTCTCTGCCATTCCCGTCTGTCATCGTATTTCCTTTTTGTACGCTTTCTGTGAATTGAGATATAAATTACATGAGATAAAATGCGCCCATGTACAGTCTGAAGTGTTTTGACCCATGTATGTCCCCGTGGAACCACAGCTCCAGTCAAAATAAAGAACATTCCCAGTACCCCAGAAAGTTTCCTCCTGCCCCGCCCCGGGTAACCACCGATCTGATTTCTGTCACCGAAGTTTAGTTTCACCTATTCTAGCAGTGCATGAAAATGGAATCACACAGTATGTCCCCTTTGAGTCTGGCTCCTTCCTTTCAGCGTCGTATCTACAAAATGCACCCCTGTGGTTGCGCTGGTCAGTGATGTACTCCTTTTTATTGCTGAGAAGCTTTCTCTCGTGTGGATGTCCCACCATCAGTTCACCCTTCCCCTATGGAACCAGCGGGTGGTTTCCACATGAAGCCATTAAAGACAGAGCTGCGCATGCCCGTGGACAAGCCTTGGTATGGACATGCGCTTTGGTTTCTCTTGGGTAAATACCTACAAGGAAAATGACTGGGTCATATGGCAGGCCTCTTTAACTTTTTCAAAAGTGGCTAAACTGTTTCCCCAGGTGGCTGTAACAGTCTCCGCCCCATGAGCTGTGTGCGAGAGCTCCATCGGCTACACATCCTCGCCGGGGCTTAAACAGTAGTGTCCCTTTGTATTAGGCCATTGTAATGGGTGTAGGGCAGCATTTCATTGTGCCCTAGATTGACATTCCTAGCCATCATGATGTCGAGCATCTTTTCATGTGCTTATCGGGTGTTCATACATCTTTGTCAACTTGTCTGTTCAAATATTTGGCCCCTTTTAAAAAACTGGGTTATTTTATTATTTGAGTTGCAGTTTTGAGCCACATTTTAATTAACACAGATTAGAACAAGGTGGTCCTCTATTCCAACCCCCATCTGGCCTCCTCCCAGAGCATTTGGGGTAAATCCCAAACACCAGGGCCCGGGCTTCCACAATCTGCCCCCTCCAGCTGGCCCCTAGCTCAGTCCTTTTTGCCACACAGGCTGCCTGGCCCTCTGAACCGGTAGACATCTATCACCAGCAATCAACTTATTCAGGACTTCGGACACATTTAGTGTTCACCCCCACCCCCAAAATAAGCTGGGGAGTCCCTGCATCGTGGGTGTCTAGTCCTGTTGTTGAATGAATGAGTGAATGAATGAATGAATGAATGAAAGAATGCCTCTTACCTAGCTGGAGAGGTCGGCGAGGTCTTCCCTGAGGAGGTGATGCTGCGTTATGAGCACAGAAGACTAAACAGGGAGGAGAAAGCGCACTCCAGGCCGAGCGGACAAACTGCTGGTGCAAAGGCCCGGCTGCGGAAGGAGCCTGGTTTGTTTAAGAAACTGTGAGAAGGCAGATGCGTGGGAGAGACAGGGGAGAAGGCCGCGAGGGGGTTATGTTTTGCCCTGTTCCAGGACCCTGACCAAGGTGGGAAACTCCCAGAGCTTTTTGGGTGAGGAGACGGAGGTGACCATGACCGAGGATTTAAGCATCCCTTCGGATGCCACGAGAGGAAGTAGAGCCCAGGTCTGCTTCCTCAGAACAGTGCGGGGAGGAGGGAGGAGTGGCCTGGGATCTAGTGGACGCCCTGGTGGTGGTGAGAAGTGGGCGGAGATGAAAGAAAGTTGAAGAGCTGAAGACGGGCGGCTTTCGTGGTGAGGATGTGGAGAAAAAGGACAACCCCCAGGGCTCTGGCCTTTGGGGTGGAAGGATGGACGTCAGCGCCCCTCGCGGAGGCGCGAGAATGTCACGGGCTGGTCTTGGACACACTGCACTGACGCCCTGAAGACGTGCGTACGCGCGGGTGTGGTTGTGCTGTGCTGTGTTGTGTTGAGGCTCTGAGGTGTGTGTCTGGGCACCCACCCGCAATAAATCGGGGCGATGGGAGGCGGAATGGCCCAGGGAGAAAAAGAGCGGGAGCGGGGTGGGGAGCTGCCAGCGCGGTCAAAGCCACAGGAGGGGCAGCGCGAGTCTTGCAGTTTGGTCGCCCAGGGTCCGGGGTTCCAGCCCTGTGCCCGGGCACGGAGCTCGACCCGAGACAGCGAGTGTTAAAACAACCCTTCTGGGCAAGGAGGGATGGGTGGCAGCTCCGACGGGGTGTTCAGGGGTGCCAAAGAGGAGGTCTCCAGCTTCCTGGCTAGGGGTGCGAGGAGAAGGGGAGGGGTATGAGGAAGCCCCGGGCCAGGGCAGCCGGGGTCCGAGGGGAGGAGGGGAGGCGAAGGAATGAGGGCGGAAGAGGGGGAGGTAGGAGGGGAGGAGGGGGCAGGAGGAGAGGCGGGGCGGGGGCGGGGCGGCGGGGGGGGGGATGCGCCCCTGAGCTGAGCTCCCCTGGCTTTTCTCTCCTTCCGCACAGTCTGGGTTTCCGCTTCCCTCCCGGGTGCGGGGCGTGAGGGAGCAAGATCGAGCTTTGTTCTTGTCGCCGTCATGTGGCCCCCAGACCCGGACCCCGACCCGGACCCCGAGCCCGCTGGCCGCTCCCAGACTGGCGCGGCGGTCCCCGGGCTCCGAGCCCTCCTGCCTGCGCGCGCCTTTCTCTGCTCGCTCAAAGGCCGCCTCCTGCTGGCGGAGTCGGTGAGTGCAGCGCGGCCCCCTCCCGCGGGCCCCCAGGCGGCGCCTCCGAACGCGCCCGGCCGACCCCTCTCGAGGCCCAGTCCAGCGGGCAAATTTGCCCGTGTTTCGGACTGACTCGCTTAAGCTCAGCGCGCGGGTCAGAGGCAAGGCGGGGCCTGAACCCGGGACTTCCCGGATCTTCAGCACGCGAGTGCAAAGCTGGGGGCCTTAGGGAAACCTGGAGAGGGGTCCCGGGCCCCTAGAAATGCAGCCCGGCAATGTGTGACCTCGGACGCCTCTGCCCTCTCTGGGCGCCTGGAGGAATCAGCCCTTCTCCGCCCTTCACGACCCCCGGGTAGGGATGCCCTTGCCCGCTTTCCAGGGTGCAGGGAGAGCCAACCCGGCCTCGAGCTGAAGGGCGGAGGCTGGAGTGGAGTCCATCCAACTGGGGTGAGGGCAGCAGAGAGTGGGGAGAGGAGCCCCCGGGATTGGGTGAGGCCCCAGCAGCACTGTGGGAGGGCACACAGGCCGAGGGACGGGAGCCGGAGCCCAGCGTCAGCGTGGTGACTTCATCCCCCTCCTCCCCTTCCTGGTCCGGATCCAGCCGCCCCGCCCCCGCTGAGCTCTTCCTTCCCGCACCCCCTACCCTGGCCAGTGAGGCCTTTGTCCTCCGGACGCTGCGAAAACTACCGCACTGTCCACTTGTGGGGTGGGGGCTGGTCCAGGGCCTTCGTGGAGGGAAGAGGAGAAGGACACCATGCAGAGGGGACACGGGATGTGGGAGTTGCATTTATTACTTAGATCCCCATTAACTTGACACCCCCTGTCTTTATTCCCACTTTGCAGACAAGAAAGCTGAGGCCAGAGCAGCCTAGGGGATTTGACAGGTGGATGAGATAAGGGCCAGGTAACAGCAAGGTCTGAGGGGGGTGGGGGTCAGAGGAAGGAGGATTCTGCCTTGACCTCAGGAGGCAGCTGATGGCTCTATCACCTTTGTTCTGCCTGGGGTCAGCCCAGAGGCTGCCAGCCTAGGACCTGCCCAACTCCCAAGCGAGGCACCGGGACCCACCAACAGTCCTCACCTTGTGGGGTTGCCTCCTGGTTGGCCACCCCAGCCCCACCCAAGAGATTGATGGGAACTACTTTTGGGGAGAAGCCTTGAATCTACCACCGAGGGCACCACAAACCCACCGCACTCAGGGCCCCCTCCTAGGTGAAGGGGTAGCTGGCCAGAGCACAGAGGAGGCCAGGGCATATAGGTGGGTGTTAGGAATTGTCTAGCAGGACCAGGAACAGGGAGGAAGGATGAGCATTGAAGTCACAAGGGGAGCTGCTCCAGGTCACTCCTGCCCCCAGGCCCAAGCAAATGGGGAGGCTGACTGGACAGCAAGGGGGAGGAAATGGCTACCAGGAATCCAAGAATGAGGAAACAGGGATCAAGAGGGGGATGCCCAGAATCGGGCTTCGGGAGGCAGGGAACAGGAAGGAGAGGCCCACCGCAGAGTAAATGTCGCAGGAGCTGTGGACAGGCTGGGTCAGAGTCCCCTACTTTGCCTTCCTGGGGGGCCCTAGCAGACTCTTAGCTGCCTCTGTGCCCTAGTTTCCCTTCTATTCAAGTTGGATTCAGCTACCCTCATGGCTGCATTCAGGACAGATGTGGGTGCCCTGGGGACTCCCTGAGATCCCTGTAGCTCGTTTGCCCAAAGCAGCCACAGTGCTTCCTATGGGGCACATGGGTATCCCTCGGGGCCCCTGAGCCCCACTCCGGGCTCGGCCATGGACATGTTCAAACCCAGACACAGTGCAGAAATCAGGGCAGATAAAAGCCCTGCCCTGTGGATGTTGCTTGTGTGGGGTCAAGTCAGCCCTGGGTTCAAATCCTGGTGTTCTCTTAATAGCTGCATGACACTGAGCCATCACTTCACCTCTGAGAACCTCAGTCTTCTCATCTGTAAAGTGGTCTGGGAGCAGCGCCTGGCACATGGTTGTGAGGATCGCAGGAGATCCCCCAAGCCTCAGGGGCACCGGCCCAATGCCCAGCGCTGTCACCCTGGTCTGCTCTGCAGCACCCAGCCTGCAGGACTGCCTGGGGGCTCCCGAGGTCCGCCAGCCTCAGTGCCCATACGTGGTGTATGGACGGGGCTGCAGAGCACATCTTCACTCTTAGAGGCCTTGGTGCATTGCAGCTCACCCACGGACCAGCAGGGCCAGAGGCATCCGTGTCAACACTGCTCTCCTGGAGGTTTATTTCATATTATTACTAAAAACTGCAAATATATTAAAAAGCTGCAAGAGTTATACTGGTAACACCCATATACCCACCACATAGACTGTACGGTTGTTACCACATTGTTATACTTGCCTATCTCTCCATCGACCCTGTCCATCAATCCATCTTACTTCTCCACTCGTTAAGAGCAAATTGAAGATATCAGTGCATTACATCTCTAAGCACTTCAGCATCCGTATCCTTAATTAAACGTAAGATTTATTGATTGTTTTCCAGGTAAAGATTACATTCAGTGAAAAGTACAAATCTTGTGTGTTGGGAGTGATTTTTTTTTAATTTGGTTCCTGCTTAGTGGGTTGCCTCCGAGGCTTCTTAGGTTTGATTAGCTCCTGTTGGACATCCTCTGAATTGGGTGGGTTCTGCCACAGAGCCTGCTGGGGTCAGGGTGGGGGTGAGCAGCCCCAGAGGGTGGCCTCCTGGGGAGCAGGACACACCCACAGGCTGGGACCTCCTGACTGGGTCCTGGCAGGGCGCTGGCATAGGGTTCAGGACTCAGGGCCATGCTCAGAAACACTGGGCAACACGTGTATGGGCCCAGGCCCCACGAATAGAGTCTAATGCTGGCAGCTTTGGAGCTGAGGACAGGTTGCCTCCTGTACCAGAGCTGCCTCTGCTCTTGACTGCAGGGTCCTTAGAGGGGCACTGGGCAAGGGCTCTGACTTCTCCCTCCCCACCCCAACCAGGGTCTCTCCTTCATCACCTTTGTCTGCTATGTGGCATCGTCAGCATCTGCCTTCCTCACTGCGCCCCTGCTGGAGTTCCTGCTGGCCCTCTTCTTCCTCTTTGCTGACGCCATGCAGTTGAATGACAAGTGGCAGGGCTTATGCTGGCCCATGATGGTGAGGGCTGGGGCCCCAAGAGGAAGTAGCTAGCTGGCCATCCCAGAGAGTTGTGCATTTGGGCCCTGCCCTTTCTTCAGTGCGAGGGAGGGGCTGTTTGCTGTTGGTTGGAGCCAGGCGAGTAGGCCTGGCTTCAGATGATCTGGGCCCTACCACTCAGCACCCATGTGACAAGATCAGGGCCTTGGAGTCCCTCCATGAGGCAGGGAACCCCAGGCTGCATTCTTGCCCTTGGCCACCAGGTGGCACTGGTGCTCCCAGCTGAGCCTGCAGAAATTCAAGCCACTTCTCGGTGGGCAGGGCAGGGTAACTGAGCTTTTGCGGGACTTACCCAGATCCCAGCCCTCTGGCAACTCGTTTTATCACCTGGGAGGGCCCAGAGCCCTGCCTCAGACTTTGCTGCATGGAATGGGTCTGAGAAAAGAGACAGCAAGCCTGTACTTGAACACTGGTCATACCCAGCATTTTTCCTGATGGGCTGTACCCACTGTATCCCCATTTTAGGGTCAAGTAAACAAACACCATAATACATAAGTGGATCTGCAACAAATACATGGCAAAGTGAGGCCCAGAGCCAGATCCCTACAGGCCATGCTGCAGCCTGGTCCGTATACTGAATGTCCACCAAGCAGAGGATGGCAGCCCAGCTGGACCAGGGGCAGGGAAGCCTTGGCTGCTGGTGGCCTTAAGAGGCACCGGAGCAGGGGTGGGGGACAGGGTGGGAGCCCCGCAGATGCTGGACTCGGGAGCCAGGCATGTATCCTGGCTGCCAGGCCAACCCTCCTCTGAAAACAGTGGGATTCCAGCCATTTTCTACCCCCCTGGTGGGCTTCTGAGCCTGTCCCGTGCTGTCCCCCACCCCAGGGAGTTCAGGGCAGTGTGACCGTGTCTCTCTCCCCAGGACTTCCTACGCTGTGTCACAGCAGCCCTCATCTACTTTGCCATCTCCATCACAGCTGTTGCCAAGTACTCAGATGGGGCTTCCAAAGCAGCCGGGGTGAGTAGCTGCCTTTCCCCTGGGAAGGGGGTGTCCATTGATGCCCCCCTCAAGCTCACCCCACCCTTTCTAAAGCCCCCTATGCCCCTTGGGACGCTTGCTTAGCATCTGGGGCATATTCTGTGCCTGCTTAGGCCCCCCAAAATCTCTTATTGGAGATCTACTTTGCCATAAGCTTTGAAAGGCTGTTTGCCAGCCAAGTTAATAGCTCATTTTCCCATCTGTCATTAATGGGAGGGGCCTGTGCCTGTCAATCCAAGCTGCTTATCCAAGCAGATAAAACTAGGTGGTAGGGCTGGGGTGGCTGCTTCTCAGGCTCCTGGACAGGGACTCCCAGCCCCTAATGACACATCCCATCCACCCTGTCCCATATCCCACAGGTGTTTGGCTTCTTTGCCACCATTGTGTTTGCAATTGACTTCTACCTGATCTTTAACGACGTGGCCAAATTCCTCAAACAAGGAGGCTCTGCAGACGAGACCACAGCCGACAAGGCGGAAGGTGAGTGGCCACCCTGAGGGTTTCCACCCAGAACCCGTACCCCAGATTAATCAGGGCAGGGGCCCTGCTCTCCCCTGGGAACACTTGGCTGGTTTGAGGCTGGAACAGGAGCATTTCTTCTTTCCCCACGAACAGGAAGTGATTTCGCAGCCTGGTTCTCATATCCCTTCATGCAGCACTAATCATAGCGCTGGTCCCCACTGGGCTCCCCAGAGCCTCAGCCTTTCCAGGAAGGCCCAGCTGAGGGCACGCCCAGCACCTCCATCTTGGTGAAATGGTCCCTGACACGCACCCGGGCAGGCAGCCAGCCAGTCCCTTCACCTGCTGCCAGCCAGCGGCCCCTACAGTCTAGCCTGCCTGTGGCTTAATGGCCCGCAGCACCCAGGCAAGTTAAGGCTTGTTCTGCTTTTCACATCCAAGGGGAGTTCCGACACACATTCTGGCCCCTGCAGCCATCTTTCAGCTCAGAATGGTGGTTGTGCCATTACCTCATTTAAAAGAAAAGAAAAGAAAGAAGGCTCCGAGTTGGATGGCTGGTTTTCCATCTGTGACAACACAGCCATACCATATTTCTGATCACAACCTAAAATAAGGATGGGGGCAAGGAGGACTGAAAGTATAAAATGGCCAAAAAGAGAGGTTTCTTGATCCTCTAGTATATTTGAGTTTCTTGGACAAGCAAATAGTTTTTCCTCATTTTCCTGCTGGATTGTGGGGTGGGCTTGGGGTATAGCTGTACCACCCTGGCACCCCAGGTGAGAACTCGAGGAGACTGGGGCACATAGAGCCCCAGAGGAGAGGGACCCGGCCCCCACACCAAGCGGACCCACCAACAGCAAGAGGAGCTTGAGCTGGGGGCTCCCCAGGGAAGGCCCCCGGGTACCACCAGCCAGGAATCTCCTGCCAGGCCTCCTCTCTGCTTCCCTTCCAGAAGAGAATTCTGACTCTGACTCCGACTGAAGGGCTGCCCTGCCCTGGCAACCTGAGCCACGCGGGCCTTCACTCCTGCACTCCGGACCGGCTTGCTGGAGCCTGGCCTGGGGACCGGGTGTGTTGCAAGGGAGGCCATGACTTCTCGGGCAGCAGCAGGAGTTGCTGATGGAGCGGGCCTCCTCGCAGCTTTCGGGTGCCGCCTCTGAGCCCAGCACACAGAAGGAGGCCCTTGGCTGACTTAGCGTACCTAACCACTCCGCACAGGAGGCCGTGGTGCATAGTCAGCCACTCCTCATTTCTGGTCCACAGACATTAAGCCCTTTAACCTCTCTGCCAAAAGCAAGCACAAAGGGACAAAGCAGGCAGAGCCTTGTCACCCCATCACAGGAATATTTCACGCTGAGGGGGTGGGTGGGAGTAACGGACGAGGCACAAGTAAGACTGAAACCAGCGAGGGGCCAACCACCAACCCGCCTGGCCCCAGGGACTTGTCTGCATTTGGTGCCCCTGTTCATTCCAGGCGCTTTGACAAAAATCCTTCCAAGATGCTTCGGTTCAAGGAGCACTACTTCCCTCATCATTCTTTAAGCAGGGAGAAAACTGCCCTTTGCCCTTCACTGACACCTCACAGCCTTAGAAGCCATGTCTTCCTCGGGTGGCCTGGCTATTCTGGGTCTAAGACCGTTTTAAAGAAAAGCTGGTAAAGCAGCTCACCAGGTCCCAAAGATGAAACAGCAGGGACAGCACCCTGGGTGGCCGGGCAGGCCCAGCCACGGCTTCTCTTTCCCTGGGGACCCGCCAGCAGGCCACCTGTCCTTGGGCGCTCAGGGCAATGTACTTCCAGACACCAGAGCGGGTCTCCTGACCACCTCCTGAGAGGTGGAACGTGCCTTCTGTGTTCGCCTAAGGACCTATGCTGCATATATATCTTCAGTGGGACTTTGTAACTTTATCTGTATATTTTTTACACAAAAGCATCTTCTTAAATAGCATTTCCTGTGACCCAACAGGCCTTGTGAAATGAGCCAGAGTTCTACACCCATTTGGGGGTATTTGTAACTTTTGTTCTTCTCTTGCATGTGAATCTCCTACCCTGAAAAAAGCCAAAATGAATTAAACCAGACTGACTACCTGCTTGGAGTGTGTTTGGAAAAACCCTTGGGGAGAGGAGGGTATTAGGAGGGACTACATGGTAATAGAGAAAAATACAATGAAGATTAGGTCAGAAAAAGAAAAGCCACTTGCACTGCCCAGAGCAGCGTGGCCCCATCCTGGTGTGAACCCTGATGGCTCCGGGCTTCAGCAGCAATACACACACACTTGCCCCCCCACCGGGCATCCCACTGAGCGCCTCACACGTGTGCTTGTATTTACTCCTCACACAGTCCTGCTGTACAGTCCAGGAAGCCGACAGAAGGTTCAGGATCTCGCCCAGGTCACCACAGCCCCTCCAAGGAGGCCCAGGGCCTCTCACGTGTCAGGTAACACCCCATAGCATGGCTCAGGCAGCCAGAGCGCGGTGCGCTCGTGGTTGGACAAGGGACCTCAGAACCGGAGCCCAGGAGGAGCTGGGGGCAGCATTTCGGCCCAGGCCGGTGGGAAGAGGCAAGGCATTCTGCCCCGAGTTGCACACACATTCTGAAAGTACGTAGAAAACCGACCGTGTAGAGGCCGAGTGGGGCTCACGGTGGGAGTCTCTGCTCTGCCGCCTTAGTGGCCCCAGCCAAGCCGCCAGTTCACACCTGTCCAGAGAGGCCCCGTCCCCTGGGCAGTGGTTGTGATCAATCTCCCCACAACAGGCTTGTCCCTTCAGGAGCCAGGCCCGCTGCCTTCGAAGGGACAGGAGCTGAGTCAGAGCACTGCAAGAGACAATACCATTTTTACATGTCCATTTATTAAACAAGAACTCCTTCATGACGATTTGATACAATATTAGCGATTAGTGTTGAGAAAATTATTTTCCCTCTACATACAAAAATACAGATTTGAACACTATGAAAACAATCAGGACAAGTACCATGAAAAGTTGGTCCTTCAAAGGAAGTAAAGGGGGAAACTGAGGGCAATGTGAGGCTCTGCCTGCTGTCGGGGACAAAACAACCAAAGCGAAGGCTCTGGGGCCCAAACCGCTCCACGGGGACGGGACGGAGTCCAACCCGAGAGCCGGTTGGAGCCTGCGGGGCCTGCCCCTGGGAACCGGGGTCGGTTCGGGAAGCCAGAGTGGGATCTCTGACCAGCCAACAACATAAACCAGAATTTACCAAACGGGCATCACTTCGGAACGCCCCATAGCTGTGTCTAACTGTCAGAGAAAACAGACTTTTGTGAAGAAAGTGCAATGGTCGTGAAATTAACATCGCCTCCCCAAAGTGCCACGGGGTGCGTGCCAATGAGTCATCGCGTTACCAGTTACTAACCACCTGACTTGACTTCCTGCGTTAGAGAGTAATTCCATACTCTGACCCTTCCGAAAGGACAAAAAAACTACAGTTTTATGTCTCAATAAATCCATTCCTTCATGTTGCAATGGCTCAGCTGGTTCCCTAGAGATCATTCTTGACCAGATAGAACTCGGGTCCGGTAGGGGCGGCAAAGCAAGAAGGGGCAGCTAGAGCGTTCTCCTGTGCTGGCTTCATCCAGCTCCTCACAGCAGGGAATTGTTTTGTTCGGACCCACAGCCGGAAAGGGCCAGGGAGCCCACCCAGCTCCATGAGCCGGGCAGATCCAGTGGAGGGTGAGCCCCGGACCAGCGGGGGACCCTCAGACGCAGGCAGCACGGCCCGGCCCGAGCACACCCTCCGGCTCACGAGGCCCAGACGGAAGGCCTTCCCCCAGTTTAGACCCAGAGAAGGGAGGTCAGAGCACCAAGGGTGTTGTTCTTTTCTCTTTCCACAGAACCGCTTTGCTCGAACGATCTGAGGTGGTTCATCTGAGGCCACTATCAGTGGCTCTCCACACTCAACACGCGGATTAAAAATGCCCAATGCAGTTACACCTATTAAGAATTATTTCACAGAAATATACTCTTACTCTCAGACTGTTTAAATAAGCGGAAGCAAGATGAGGGGGAGAAAGCAGCAGAGAGGACACAGAACAGCCAGGGGCGGTTTTCATCATTTTCTTTTTAAAAATACATACGAAGTCCAAAGGGAAAATGGCCAACCTCAAAGCCAGCGCTGCTGAAAGCAATATTAAAAGGACACGATCTAAAATCATGCTACAAAAATAGTGTTATCTGATTTAATTAAATGTACATCTTTTTTTTTTTCAATCCCATGATTAACAAGAGTGTTTATGTGACTGACACACGGAAGGCACCAAAGGTGAAGTGATTATAGTTGTCTTGAAATATACAAAGACAGAATTACCTACTTGGGGGGAAAAACATAGTCGTACCTGTAATAAATAGTTAAGTGTTTTTGCCATGGGTTCCTGAACCCCTACAGATTTCAACAGATTTCAACATACACAAACAGTTTCGATCCCTAGCATTCTCCTAGAGGGAACCGCAACGAAAATCAAGTCATGAAAAGCACTAGCTTTATCCACACGTGTCATTTCATTGTGAGGCAGAATCGGAAGACTCATTTTTAAATGGGCTGACGGGGTGAAAGAATTGAAAGCAGGTGGCCCCTCTGCAGGCCTGGGCCACCCTGGGGGCGCCATCCGGGCAACAGAGCCAGCCTTCCCCTACCCAGCCTTGGACCAGCCAGTTCTTCCTTCAAGCCCCAAATATTTGCTTTCCTCACTTTTGCAGAGGGGAGGAGACTCCTGAAACTCATAAATCGATTCTGGAAAAGGCTCCACGGAGGGAGGCAGCCATCAGTCAGACCTGGCCCTGCCTGGCATGGGCACCGGCCCGACACAGTCCCGATTTCCTGACCTTCCCTTCGGTGGCTCTCCTGATACGAGGAACTTCCCACTGGGTTCCAGCAGGGCCCCCCAAAAAGGACTAGGATTTGATCGTTTCAGATTACTACTGAATCGCAGACAAACCCTATCGGAACCAACTCGGAGGCACAATTATGAACAGAAACTACGGGCCTCGCCCTAATCCCATCCACAGAGATCATTCGAGACATTCCCTCCTCTGAAAGAGAACCACAGAAGTTCTGATGGCTCAGTGTTAACCCCTAATGAAGGCTCTCCCACCTCTGAGTGTAATGCACCCCGAGCCACCCAGGGTGTGTGATTTATAGGTCTTGGCATTAAAAAATGTAGACAACAAAATAACCCTATGAAAAAGACATACTAACGAAGGATCCATAGTCTACACTTGACTCTAGGAAAACTACTACCGAGTCATTCAAACTCAGGGGGCTTGTAGGGAACTCTTCTTTACTACTGTGCTCACAGAATACGGCAAACTAGGGAGAAAATCCCCAAGATGGAGAAAACATATCCAAATGGAATAAGAACATGGTCCAGACCAAAGGAGGGAAAGTGTATCAGGCCCCACCCTCCGTTTCAAGCCCAGGAGGGGACAAATGCCATTTACTGGTGTGAGGAAAAGCCAAACAGAACACTGGCTTTCAGAAGACAGTTCTCCTAGATCTAACACATATTGGGGGTATTTTCTTTCAGAGACAGTTTTGAAATGAAAAAAATGTGAAGGGTCAAATATTTCAAATCACCTTCTCCCCAGACAGTTCTCAGCATTTCAGCAATATCTGACGAGAAGAGGGGAAGCCCCTTTCCTCCGGGTTTCGCAGGGAGCTGGGAAGTGTGCCAGGCAGTGCTCCGTCTGGTCCTCTCTAAGGTGGGAGCCGAGTCACCTGTCCAGACCTGTGAGTTCCCAGACTCTTGCTCAAAGGCAAGAGCCCCAAGGCACACTGGCCCTCACGTTCAGCTCTTGCTCTCAAGCTGATTCCAGAACAAGATGTCACTTTTCCAAAGACCAGAGGATAGAAAGGCGGTTAACCAAGCACATTTCTTCAAGACTTCCTGGGTCAGTAACCAGTCCAGTGCCATCCTCAGCAGACAGGGTCTGGGCTGCAGCCCCGGCTCCCAGCCTGTCACCTTGCTGGTCCTAAACGTGCGAGCTGGTAAAATGAGCAAGGTCTGGGGGAGAGAGAACCCCTGGGTTCTACAAACTTCATAGGAAACTGAAAAGGTGTCTGGAGACTTCATAGGCTAACAGCAGCCCCTGGAGCAGACAGCGACTTTTTACTTTGCTCTAGAGTCAGTCGGCAGCAGCCCTCAACCTAAAAAGTGTTTGTGCCTTTTACTACTTGTTCAGTGTCGTTATCTTCCTTTAGACAAGACATGGAGAAAATGAGGACCAGACAATGGCACAACAACTCCCTGGCTGCTGTGTCTAGAACAGGGACAGCGCCGTGGGAACCACGTCAATCGTCACCGCCTTCCAGAATCACTAACTTGGCCACAGGCTGTCGCCACATTCTCCTCATCTGTTAGGACAGGTTCTAAGAATGACCCGCAGAAAACTTGCACACCCAGAGATTAGAACTTGGTCCACCTCTTAAACACACGGAGAGTGAGGGGTTCCTTCCCAAGCAGCACCAGTGTCCACAAGAAAAGGTGAGTTTGGGCCATTCACAGGACATGACAGATGGAGGGGTCGCTCAAGGTTATTCATTGCAAACAAGAATTCACATGTATGTGCGACAGAAGGGTAAGTGCTTCTCTCCTCAGAGACCACCTATGGCTTTACATGCCGAGTCAATCACAGAGAAACCTCCGAAGACAGGTCAGTGAAGCTGCCAACTTTAAGAGTGGGAATGTTTTCAGGTGAGTCACAAAGCTCTCACCAGAAGCATCTAACACAAGGTGGAGGTCAGACACACTCCACACCTTCCCACAGGCACGAGCGTTCCTGCCGGGGACAGTGATGGCGCCCAAGGTACTGGGTGTCGCCCCAAGCCAAGCCCTCAGAGCCAGGCCAGGCCCTTGCAGGCTCCCCTATGGCCACGCTGGGCTCTGCTGATGCCGGCCCTTCAGTTCAAGTTGCCAAGGAAGACACGGGAGAGTATTGGGACCGGGTGGGACACACACTGTTGCCTTTATGTAGGCAAAGGTAATCCCTCTTGAATGACTATCGCTGCAGAGTACAAATCTAAAACAAAATACTTCACTGTAAATCAGACTTCTGAGATTTCAATCTGAAAATGCTTTGGTCCTTCCCCAGATTTATATGGTGCCAACAGGTGTCTGTAGGCTTTCATGCCTAATCTCTGTGTACAGGAGGGAGAAGGTGTTTCCCGTCATGCCTTCGACCAATGCAGAGAGAAGGCAAAGGAGAGTCAGAGAAAAAAGTGACCACATCCACCAAATCAGCGCCAAGACAAAATGCCTCTGAAGACGTCAGTGTCTGCATCCATCTGAAACCACCAAATGCTTGAGGGTCTCGACCATACGGTCTCCAGGACCAAATTCAAAGGCACAGAGCACCCGAAGTTCTCTTCAACTCTGGCACAAACTGAGAAGGCCATTATCATCCCACCAGAAAACTGAGAGACACGAAGATTGCCTTGGCCTGAAAATGCCCCAGAACCACCTGACACTGACCCACACTGGGACTATTCAATGCAAAAATACTCTTCCTTCGATTTGCAGGGGAAAAAAGTTCTTTAAGCTCCCCCAAATCTAGATTGTCTTACTGGTACCCAGAGGCAACACAGAAAAATGCAGCGCCTTTACATTCGCCCAAACAAGCTCATTCCCTCGTAACTTCTTGCTGCCGCTCCGCCATGGGTGACGAGACAGGTGTGCATCACGGCTGTCAGAGGGCTAGCTGGCCACTTCCGGTTGTAGTGAGAGCTAATTCACAGAATGGAATGCATTTACTAAAACCATAGGGGAGCCTCACGGCACAAAAGATATTAAATAGTTACAGGGACATAAATAATCCCAAAGATTCTAATAGTAAGATGAAAATTAGCTCCTAAGTCGCTCTGAGGCTAAGGTGTCGTCACTTCGTGTCACCTGTCAGCATCTGCGGTTTCCACGGGCTTCAGGACCCTTTCCTGCCGCTGACAACACGGCCTCAGGCGGCCACGAGGCTCCTTTGCACCGGATGATAAACTGGCCTTGCTGAAGGGACCTGGGGAAACCTGGGCAGCAATCCTGCCGGAACGGTATTTTCTTCAATCCCACTTCACAGGCGGTTTTTTTTTATTGAGGCCAAGTAACATGATTCCCAGCAGGAGATGTCTGATAAAGCTCAGGGTGGTCCTTCCAAATGGGCCCCATTTAATGCAAGGCTGACTGAGTCGTGGCGACCCTGTCTGTAAATGGAACTCGCCGAGGGAGATGAGCCCAATTTTGGGGAGGCATGCACACTCGACAAATGCAAAATAAATATATAAAATGAACAGATAAAATCCAGATGTCAGCATCTTCTCAAAAATCACTCCATACAATAGGTTCGAAGTCTGCCAGGCATGCTTCGCACTGCCTCGTGACAGACGGGGAAGGCGGGCTCAGCCAGACCTGCTTTGCGGCACATCCAGCTGTGGCCAGCCCTGGCTGCCCTCTGGGGGACCGAAGGCAGGTGAGTTGCCACCACGCCAGCTGGGTCTGCACCAGCAGCCATGGCCCCCAAAGCAGACAAAGCAGCCTGCCCGTGTGACCCGGGTCACTGCCCCGGGAAGGAAGTACCACAGCGCCCAGACAGTACCGGACATTCATTCCGGGAGGTAACCCCTAACCCGCCCACTCAGAGCCAGCACAGCACCATTTCCCGCAGAGCCCCAGCCTGGCCGGGTCACCCGATCTCCCCCGATGCTGCTCCGTTATGAAGAACGCAGTGCCACACGCACAGAGATGGACGCTGTCTCACACTTGCTCTCCTCTCAACACCCCCACAGACACACTCATGTTCTCTCTCTCACCACACAGCGTGCCGCTGAAGTGGTGACCGGTCACCAGCACAAGAGCCTGGGGATTCTCCAAGTCACTGCAAAATCTTCCCTTCCCACCGGCAGTAAATGTTTTTTCCTTGGTGAGGGCCAATCGCAAAAACATTAGAGCTAGAGTGAGGTCTGTAAACATTAAAAACAGTTCAG
>PVKM010032759.1:0-16271 GCA_004027735.1 Carollia perspicillata
GCCCTTGCCTCCCCCACTGCGCTGACCTTCTGGCTCCTGGTCCTGCCCCGCTCCCCACCAAGGGCTCTGAGGCAGCGAGCTGAGTTCCCGTGTCCTAAGCATACACATCAAGATCTGCCCTTGTTATCACAGGACCAGTGAGGAAAAGGGGACATCATGGGACATCAGGCCCTTTGGGATTGGTCTGGCCCTCTGCGAATGGACATCAGGGTGACCTCGTGACCTTGCTCTATACCCCCGGATGACAGCCTCTCCTTTCGCACAGCCCTCAGCAGCCTATGTGCTTTACAGACACAGGTTACCCTGTGGCGCTTGGGACAGTCCATTTATTTATACTACCTGTGTATTCAAAGAGTTTCATTGAAAGTGGTGGCAATCCAGCCTTTACTTGGAAAATGAAGATCCATTTACTGAACATCACTCCCAATTCCCAAATGCTGTGATAGTAAATTTGCAGTTCTAATTGAGCTCCTGGCAGTGAGGCCAAAGTCAAGGATTGGTCCCTTGTGAAGGCCAAGCAGTTTTGTTCCAGATGGCAGCCTGCACTCAAATCCAGCCCCCGAGGCTCATTTCTAGCCACCCAGAATCCTGGGCCGGAGGGGTGCCTGTCTCTGGATGGCCAGCTCCTTGTCTGGAGGGCACGAGTGCTGTTGCAGCCCAGAGCCTGTCTTCTCATCCGTAACTCACAGGGACCCCTCTGCCTGACTCAAAGCACCAAGACGGAAGGCAGAAACGCTGATGCTCATCTGTACATGTGGGGTCCCGAATGTCAAGTCCAGACTCTGCTGCCCTTTTTTGGTCATTGGATGGGGGTGGGGGCATTGGTGCCTGCCCACTCCCTCAGGCTCTCTGCACTGCAGTTGAGCTTCGGAGCCTTCAGAGGCAGCCCCCCTCCCCTGGTCCTTCACTGGTCACTCTCTGAAAACCACGTTCAGAGGAATGCTGGATCACACACCCTGCTCTTCTCACGTCAACACTCATTCGGGTTTAAAGTCCTTTTATCTTTGTAACCCTGTGCCATAAAGCCTGGAGCATTTTTCCACACTCCTCCTCGGCACAGGACACAATCGAACTTCATTCATTAGCTGTTGTTGTATAGAACCAATAGAAATTACATTTTGTTCATTTGTCTCGTTCATGTTTATTTGTATTGACATATCATCATTTGAGAATTCCAAGATTGCAGAGCATGAGCGTGTGTATCTGTCATTCTTTTAATTTCAGCTGCCTTAGGTTTGGGTAAAGATATAAAGAAAGGTAAGTGGCTTTCTGCGAAACACGAGATTTTTAACAATTGCCTGTCATGCACTTAACTAAGTATTTTATTGAAGATCCTGAACTGCTCATCCAAATAAACACAAGGGTGATTTGGCATGTTTACTTGTTAATACCACAGCTCAGTAGCAGTTTGTCTAGCAGAGTATCTCCTTTGTGTAGCCGTAGGAAGGGGTAGAGGGTAAGGCTAGACACAGATGGGGGAGTCACCAAGAGCTGCAAGGTTCATGAGAAATGGGGCAACTAACTCCGGCACAGTCAGGTTCCTTAAGGTAGAGCTGCTTCTGTACTCAGTGTTTATTTTCATTCATTCACTCAGAGCTATAAAGTTCAAGTGGCAAATGTTTGTGTGCCTGGAAGCTAAGGGAGATTGTAGGCACCTGTCCACTTCCCTTCTCCTTGCCCACTCCTTGCTCAGAATTGCAGTCTCTCCTGATGCTTCAGCAAAGATGTAGGGTTAGTGCATTACATTCTGTTCCTGGATTGGGCTACGGTGGAAAGAAGGGTGCTTGAGGAGAACTCCTCCGTGAGAATACTGTTGCTGAGGAGAGAAAGCCCTTGGCCCACTATTTTGCAATGGAAGAATTATTGGCTTTTTATATTTCTTTAATGCATCCTAATAGAAGATACTTTTTTTGAGACAGATGGCCCTGGGGAACTCATAACCTGGCAGGCACAAGTTCCTTGTCAAGAATACTAATTTTTCATTTTATATTACATCACATCCTCCAAATATATGTGTGTGTGTTGCAGCAGCTAAGAACTGTTCATCCTTTATTGTTCATTGATATTCAGGTAGCCCAACTCTGCATCCAGATGTCTATCTTTAATTGCTAGCTCAAGAGTAGGTGGAGCTATCCCGGACCTGGCTGAAGTAGCTGATGGGACTTTCCTTTGGGGACCATTACTAAAATTTGGAAATGGTCTTAAAGCCTCATCCATCTACGTTGAGAGAATGTCACTATGTATAGTGTCATGTAATCTGTGATATTTCTTCAGTCTTTTTTCACATATTTGGGAGTAATGGCAAACTTGAAATTCCCTTTTGATGCTTCTAGCTTTCTTGTTCAGTATTTTAAAAAGCATACAGTACTGAACATCTTGGTTGTTCCGAGGGAAACCACTTGCAGCCTCCCCAGTCTGTCCTGCCCAGGACTGAGCAGTAGCATGCATACCGGATGTTGGGAGGTGATGCTGACTGTCCCCTTTCTCCTCTACAGGGATTTCCACATTACCTCCACCTCCTCCACCTCCGCCTCCACCACCAGCAGCTCCCTTGCCTCCTTCAAGCACAGAGGTGCCCACACAACTCCAGCCCCAGGCTGTGAATGGCGTGAGCCGAGGGGCCTTACTCAGCTCCATCCAGAATTTCCAAAAAGGAACTTTGAGGAAAGCTGAAACCTGTGATCACAGTGCTCCTAAGATTGGCTAAAGCTTCATGTTTACACTTGGAGGGAAGTTTTTTGGTTTTTGTTTTCTCCCTGCCCACCTCCAACCACTGAAGGACTCTCCTGGATGAGTTAATTGCTGAGCCAGTAAAGAAACATACTATTTTGCAGATGCTCGTGTACAGGGCTTTTGAAGAGGGAAATATTCTTCGAGTAGATTCAAATCAGGAGCAAAGGAATAGTTTGCTCCTTTATCACTATTTTAAAGGAGTTGTTCATCCTCTAATGGGCATCTTTTGGGGGAAGCAGCATATCAGAATCAATATTTCTGCCAATTGAAAGAAATGGACAAAAACAATGACAATATACAGTCACAGCAGCAGATGACCTGTGTTGCAATCCTTCCTATCCCATCAGACAAGCTCCTAGAAACGTTCCTCTCATAGTTTATTTCTCTAAAGCATTTTCTGGTTGTCTTAGATTCTAACTTCCATTTTTTGCTACCTTAATTTCACCTTAGACATTAACCCTGTAGCCCAAAGCATAGTTGTATGACTGAGTCAGAGAAGCAACTGAGTTCTTCATTTTCCTCTCAAACAGAATACTGTTGTGGTTATAGAACTCAGGGCTGCTAAAGCAACTACAGTGGACTCATATAGCTCCTTACAGCTAGAATGTATCGAACAAAAAAATGTTACCATCAGAAAATGAATTACAAGATCTAAAGACTCCTCAGCAATTAAGTTTGTGGTTTGTGAGGAATTATTGTTACAACACAAGAGTTTGGCATTTATAGAATTATGATTTTTGAAAGATTTATTCAAATACATCATCTTTAAATGTTACTCATTTATTAGAAAGATCCTTTATCCTATGATTTGCTTAAATCCTTAAATAAATTGCACTTTAAAGGATTACAAATAATCCATTTAAAAGTTCAAATACACACATCAGTGTTGGTTACTATGCAGAGAAAATGTCATTGTCTCTAGTTTCATGTAATCTGTGATAAATATGTTCACCTGTATTTTTTATTAAAATAAACCATGTCAAGAAAATGGGTTGTCTGTAGCTTGGCTACGATTTCAAATGGGAATTTTTTTGTAGTAACACTTGTAAACAAAGACCAGATCCACACACAGTGTATTTCTACAATTTTCTTCCCATCTATCTGATCTTTCTTACGTGTCATATTTTCCCTCTTAGTAAGAGCTGACATTCCTGCCTTGCACCACTTGTATGCTTCCGTAACTCATTTAAACCTGTCTTTTCCATCTCAGCTTCTGAAGAGGGCGATGTATGACAGGAGGTCTGTTTTTGGCAATGGGAAAGCACCTGACATGGATTCTGCTTTAACTTTGAAGGGAACCCTATTAGAATTAGGTATCTGAAGAGTCTGTGGACAAGTTCCTGTTGTCAGTGTGATGTGGTCTAGGATCATTAACAATCAGTTCCTGAGGACACTGATTTCTTAATACAATTTTAAGACTTCCACCCCACAGTTATTTTCAAGGACATAAAAATACAATTACTCATAGTTAGGAATTCTTTTATTCCTTATCAAAACAATCTAACAGGAAATGTAGATCATATGCTTTTATTTTTACATATAGTTGCTTTTTGGATAAATCTTTCATCAGGACTCTGCCACTTTCACACCTTGTCCTTCCTGTAAGAGGGTACAATTTTACATTGGTCTTATTCAAAGAAATGGCAATTGTAACAGACAAAAAAACAGGAATGGAGTCTCAGGCAGTAAGAATGGAGTTCTTTCACATATAAGCACATTTAAACTTCTTCCCTGTACAAAAACATTTATGAATCCTAAGGTCAATCCAGGTAGTTTCCGTAAGTACTTTAAATAAATCCCAATGACCTGACATTCAAGTCCAAACTAGACATTCAGTGTTTTCTTTATTGCGAATATGATGTCTTTAACCTGAGGTACAGAGTTGTCTTCTAGAATCTTTGCATAAGGCATAGGGACGTCAGCACCAGTGACACGAACTGCAGGAGCGTCCAGGAAGTTGAATGCAGGGCCTAGGAGGGACAGAAGCTTAGCTGAGAGAGAGGCAAGAAAAGCCAGCCACACACCAACACCTTGACACAAACGGTGTAGCTGTCCCAATACAAAAATCTAAAGGAATACCAATTACTGGGGATTGTTTCTGGGTTTGCTTTTTAAAAATTTACCACCGCCCTCCAAAAAAATGCCAAGCTGACAATTTTAAAGTCCAAGCCATTTGGCCTCTCCCGACTTTTAATCTCTTTATCTATCCGGTATCCGGGTACACAGTGTTTAATACAGCTTGACTATTCCAAACCAGTTTCTCAGAAATACCTTCCATGATCCTGGCACAAATTTCAGCTCCTACTCCAAACTGTGGCCAGCCCCCTTCCACAGTTATGAGATGATTGGTCTTGGTGACACTGGCTTCTATTGTTTCAATATCCATTGGTCTGATGGTCCGCATATTTATCACCTGAAGAGATAATGTAGTAGATAAGCTTTAGAGAGCCACTGCATCATAAATATATTCTTATTCCCATAACACCACTTTTTTTTGGTTTCCTCTTAGTCTTTGCATCTAGGAAAATCTAATATGCCAATTCATTCATACACAAGATATAAGAGGGAAATTTAATTAAAACAAACATCTCTATCTTTACTGTAAGTAGCTCTTGTTAAATTACGGAATTCACTTACCTCCCTTGGCTTTAATTTCCTTCTCATCAAAGTAATAACTCACATTTGACTGTTTACTGTGTACCAGGCACTACATTAAGTGTAATTTTTCACAACCACCCTGATGAGACAGAAACATACTGTCCCTACCTCTCTGCTCTCGGTGGCCAGCTGTCCCTCTGCTGTTCTGTCACAGCTCCTCTGTGTCACTCCATGTCTTTTGGGACTTACTGTACATAACTTGCCCAAGTGTAATTAACAAGCGGCAGGTCCCAGATATGAAAGGGTTAGACTCACTGACTTCTAAGTTTCCCCTTCCCCAACCTCCAGCTCTGAGGCTGGATTTTTAACTTGAGAAAGTGGTACTATTCTAAAACATCTAGAGCGTAAGTGGTAAAAAACTATGTATTGAGAAAGCAAGCAGATTCCCAGCTTTAAGCAGGGGCAGAACTGCGTGACAAAGCAAGATTTTACAAATTGTTACAGAATTCAAACTATGTCTGAGTCTTAAAATTAAAAGAATGTTTTCTCATTTTTTTAGCACTGAATGTCCACTTACCTCACATTCAATTCCCTCTTTGGACAGCACTGTTGCAGCTTCTAAGCAGTGGCCCACAGGTCTCGAATGGGCAACTACAGTTATATGTGTCCCTGAAACAAAGTGGTCACAGATCAGAGGTCAGATTGAAACTAAGTTCATTTGTACACTCTTCAACTCAGCTTCATTGCAGTGACATGAATCTGGCAACCTTCTTAGAAATAAAATACAGACTTCCAGCTAAGATGGAGGCAAAGGTAGATACACTTTGCCTCCTTGCACGAGCAAAAGGACAACAACAAATTAAAAAATAACCAGAACTGCCAGAAAATCTGTATGGAAGTCCGACAACCAAGGAATTAAAGAAGAACATTCATCCAGACCACTATGAGGGGTGGAGACAGGCAGCCTGGGCAGAGAGGATTTGCATCGAGGCTGCAGCTGGCAGATTGGCAGTCCCACATTTGCTTTTTGCGTTCGGATAAACCAGGAGGAAGAACTGGGGAGCGAGACAGACCACGCAACTCAGGGTTCCAGTGTGGGGAAATAAAGCCTCAAAACCTCTGACTGAAAAAACCTGTGGGGGTTGTGGCAGTGGGAGAAACTCCCAGCCTCACAAGAGAGTTTGCTGGAGAGACCCGCAGGGTCCTAGAACGTACACAAACCCACCCACCTGGGAATCAGCACCAGAAGGGCCCAATTTGCTTGTGGCTAGTGGAGGAAGTGGCTGAAAGCCGGCAGAGACCTGAGCAAGCTGTTCCCTCTATGACCCTCCCCCACATACAGCACCACGACACAGGGATGTGGGTTGCCCCACTCTGGTGAACACCTAAGGCTCCACCCCTTACTATTTAACAGGGGTACCAAAACAAAAAAATAGAGATAGCCAACCTATCAGATGCAGAGTTCAAAACAGTGGTAATCAGGATGCTCACAGAAATGGTTGTGTATGGTTGCAAAATAGAGGAAAAAGTGAAACCTATGAAAGTGAAATAAAGAAAAATGTATAGGCAACAAACAGTGAAGGGAAGGAAACTGGGATTCAAATCAACGATTTGGACCAGGAGGAAGAAATAAACATTCATCCAGGACAGAATAAATAAAGAAGAATTCAAAAAAATGAGGAGAGGCTTAGGAACCTCCAGGACAACTTTAAACGTCCCAACATCCAAATCATAGGGGTGCCAAGAAGAAGAGGAAGAGAAAGAAATGGAAAACTTATTTGAAAAAATAAGAACTTCCCCAACCTGGCAAAGAAAATAGACTTCTAGGAAGGAAGTCCAGGAAGCTCAGAGAGTCCTAAAGAAGTTGAACTCAAGGAAGCAACACCAAGGCACATCATAATCACATTACCCAAGATTAAAGAGAAGGAGAGAATCTTAAAAGCAGCAAGAGAAAAGGAGATAGTTATCCACAAAGAAGTTCCCATAAGATTGTCAGCTGCTTTCTCAAAAGAAACCTTGCAGGCAAGAAAGGGCTAGAAAGAAATATTTTAATTCATGAAAAGCAAGGACCTACATTCAAGATTGTTCTATCCACCAAAGTTGTCATTTAGAATGGAAGAGCAAATAAAGTGCTTCCCAGATAAGGTCAAGTTAAAGGAGTTCATCATCACCAAGCCCTTATATGTAATGTTAAAAGGACTTATCTAAGATAAAGAAGATCAACAGTAAAATGAACAGTAAAATGACAACAAACTCACAACTATCAATAACTGAACCTGAAAAAAAAAACACAACAAAAACGAACTAAGCAAACAACCTGAACAGGAACAGAATCACAGAAATGGAGATCACATGGAAGGTTATCAGTGGGGAGCAGGTGGGAGGAGGATGCGGGAAAAAGTACAGGGAATAAGAAGCATAAACAGTAGGTACAAAATAGAGAGGGGGAGGTTAAGAATAGTATGAGAAATAGAGAAGCCAAAGAACGTGTATGTATGACCCATGGACATGAACTAAGGTGGGGGAATGATGGTGGGAGGAGGGGTACAGGGCGGAGGGGAATAAAGGGGAGAAAAGAATGGAGCTGTAACTGTAATAGCATAATCAATAAAATATATTTATTTAAAAAACCCAGAATTTTAACCCAGAAAAGGGGCAAACAAGTCACAGAATAAAAGGCAATTCTTTAGTAAATTTTCTCTTATGAAAATTAAGAAAAACAATGGCAGAAGCCCTAAAAGGCATCAAAATTGAGAAGTTCAAAAACTGTTTTGAGCAGTGGAAAAACATCTCAATAGGTAGGTATACTGCATCAAATGGAGAGTACTTTGAAGGTGACTGAAGTTTAAACATGTAAAAATAAATATACAATTTAAAAAAAAGAAATACAAATCTACTAGATTAGGATTTAGAAAAGTACAAGTGTATAAACACTGTATGAGCTATTAAGGGAAGACACATTCTTAACTTGAACTCATCCTATAATTCCCTTGTCAAAGTAAAAGGCAATACAGTCTAGGATGAATTTGAATAACACAAATAGAGGGGCTGGATTACAAATAATGTTTAAATGTATGCTAAGTTCTCTTACCTGGCCTTTCTATTTTGGCTTTTCCAATAGGAATCAGAAAGTCTTTTGACTGAGCTTCTGCAGGAAATTCAAAAGGAACTCCATACATCAATTCATTTTCTAGCATCACCACTGCGAAATACAAATATTTAAATGAAAGTCACATATGACTAAAAATGTACACAGAACACTACCATTCCTTCTTTTTTTTGGGGGGTAGCACATTTATTAAAGCAAGGGACAGTGAAACAAGGAAGGGCTTAGTACAGAAGAAGCAACAGGAGAGCCTAGGCTGGGCTACTTTGGTTCTCTAGAAATGACATAGGAAAGAAGCGAACTTAGGTGGGGCTGTTTTGGCTCACTGGTAAATCAAAGAAAAGGGGCCTTGGAGACAGAGTCAAGGGGTTAGCCCAGGTTGAGCTGCCACTGCCCGTTGCTCCTCTAGTTGCAAGTCTTGGGAGGATGGACCCTTAGAGTTTAGAAGATGCACGCCTTGGGAAAAAGGTGTGGGCATGCTCCCAGGAGGGAGAGTGTCACTATCATTCCTTTTGTAAGAAGTTTCACTGTGCTGATTAGGAAGCCTTCTGTCTATTGTGTCTCGTACCCTTGAGAATGGTTTAGGTACTGACATTTGTAGTCTGGTCAAATCCTAATTCTATCTATAGAGGTTAAATCAGAGTTGTAGGTATGCAGTAAAGTCTCCTTTACCTTAACTGGCCCCCATATTGTCAGAAATAAGAAAAATAAAATCTTTTACTACCTTTACTGTATTTGTAAATTATTAGCATTTTATATGATACATCTAAGCCTAACTGGAAGCCTTTATAGGTGCCTTCCATTCAAAGGTTTCACTTTAGTTTTTCAATGTTCACAAGAGACCCAAGTGTTAATCTGCTGACCTGGATTGTTATCCCGAATGGCTGATTTAATAAGTCCTTTTGCATCCTCTGAATTCCAGGGGCTGACTACCTTTAAGCCTGGGCAGTGCCCATACCAGGCAGCAAAGCACTGTGAGTGTTGGGCAGCTACACCTGCCGAGGCACCATTGGGCCCCCTGAAGACTATGGGAACAGGCTGAAGGCCTGCCGACATGTAGTAGGTCTTGGCAGCTGAGTTTATAACCTGGTCAATAGCTTGCATAGAGAAATTGAAGGTCATAAATTCACAAATGGGACGCAATCCAGCCTGTCAAATCAAAAACACAGATGTTAAAAAGACTTAAAACAGCAAGGAAGAGGGGCACCCACTTACAACATTCAAATAATGTTTTCAAAGGTCATGTTAAAAATCTCTTTGGAAGAGATTCATAAAGATTCATACCATAGCTGCACCTACTGCAATTCCAGCAAAGCCCATCTATAAAATAAAATACAAACATGAAAACCCATAAAATTAGAACTGTGCATATTTTAACAGATGTGCCCCTCAAAGGTCTGCTTTCTGGTGAAAGGCTTACCTCAGATATGGGTGTGTCTATGATCCTCTTATCTCCATATTTCTTCCACAGGCCTCGACTAACCTAAAATTAAGCATTGACCCCCTTACTTTTAAGTATGTAGGGGGGCAGATAGTCACCTCGATTTTGTATAATTTTCATGTATCTTGGTTACCTTGTATGCCCCATCATACTGGGCGACTTCTTCCCCAAGCAGAAATACCTTCTCATCTCTTTCCAGCTCCTCATCCATGCCTTGATTTATAGCCTCACGAACTGTCACCTGTCACAGGTGTAGGGAATCATTCAGTAAGCTACAGGATTATTTAGGATATGATTGAGATTCTCTCCCTATATAATTACCTAGGATGCCCACAGCATATAATATGAAAACTATCTCTAGAGCAGGATTCTCTTTAAAAGGTCAAAGAATTCTAAAAGTAACACTTCTATCACACATAGCTAGTCTTTATTGGACATGTTAATAAGAAGGTTACTTAACACTTTGCTTGATGCATACCTAGCCTTAAGAGATCTGCTTGTCGGCCAGACCAGTTCATAGGTGAAACTTCCTATGTAGAAAGTATACTGGGTTGTTTTACTTCCATACTTAAAGAACTGTTAAGGAAGCCTAAGTAATTTTACATATTGAGCACTCACTAGGTGCCAGGCACTACCAAATACTTTGCCTTCAGGATCTAGGGGTTATTTTACCATATAGGTTGGTAGAGTGTTCTAGTAAAAAAAGGGGGAGGGTCCTCAAAAAGTTCAACATAGAATTACCATATAATCCAACCATTCCCCTTAATATATGCCCAAAAGAACTGAAAGCAGAGACTCAAATTCTTGCATATCAATGTTCATGCAGCATTACTTACAAATCTAAAAGGTGGAAAACTATCCAAATGTCCATCAACCGATGAATATATAAACAAAATGTGATATATACATGCAATGGAATATTATTCAGCCATTAAAAACAATGAAATTCTGACACATGCTACAACACGAATGAAGCCTGAAAACGTTATGCTAACTGTAAAATAAACCAGATATAAAAGGGCAAATATTGCATGATTCCACTCACGGGGTGTACCTAGAACAGGTACAGAACGTGCAATCGAGTAGTTACGGGGGCGAAGGGGAAACACTGAGTTTGTGTTTAGTGGGTACTACACAGTTTCTGTTAGAGATGAAGTCCTGGCAATGGCTGGTGGTGATGGTTACACAACATGGTGAATGGACTTAATCCTCACTTGAAAACGGTTAATTTTGTTATGTATATTCTACCACTATAAAAATGAACGAGGGGGGTGGTCTGGGACAAAGCGTCAAGTCTAAGTTTTCCCATGTCGCACAACGGACTCTAGTGAGGATCCAGGGGATAACATGGTGGTGTTTGTTGCTGGGCCGAAGCAAAGGCAGCAGGAGTCCCAGGCAGGATGCGGGGGTACAAGGACTCCAAGGCCAGTGCAGCTTCTCCCGACGGGGCCCACCCGCCACGGCGCAGGCGCGACCCCGGCCTCCACTCCCAAAGTAGGGGACCCCCTTCCTGCCACGGTTGACGTCCGGGCCAATTACCTGCAGCGCCGCCGGCGCCGTCCGGTGAAAGCGCCTCCTCAGCAGCCCGGAAACCTGGAGGAGAGAGAGAAAGGACGCTTAGAGGGTATGCGGGGTGGGCAGGGATCGCGCAGGGTCACAGGGTCCGCGCGCCGCTGCCTACCTGCTGAAGGGGTCTCCGTACCAGCCCAGACACCCCCGCCATCTTAACCGTGTCCTCTAGCCGCCGCCGAATGACAGCACAGCCGGGTTGCGACGTCAAGGGTCCCTCCTCCCTGCTGGCGCTGACCAATGGCAGAACGCGGCGCCTGCGTGCCGCGTCCCTTCCCTCTCGCTGGGATGGCTTGCCGCACGGCCTGAGGTGGACTCCAGTGAACTTAATTTCTGAGGGTTGGCTGAGTCTGGTCCCCGGGGTCCTGGCGGAGGACACATTCTTGGGTGGTGTTCCTTGAAGCGCGGAGGCCGGAAGTCAGGCTCCAAGGGCAAAACTCGAAGTTGGAGGAACTTTAAAACCCAGGCCAGATTTCTGCGGTCACAAAATTCCTTTGGGCACCAAGTAGCGCATTAGCTCAGGGAATGTTGTGTACACAGACTAGAGACAAAATTCAGCATCTTGTGAGCGAGTCCAGTTTTGGACGACACTGTCTGTTGGTTCCTTAGAATGCAAGAGCTTTCACTGACGCATTAAGCGCCTACTGTGTGCTGTGGTAAGTACTTCAGAGCTCACTTCATTCTCTCTGGAACCCTCTCAGGTAATTAGTGTTATTATCTCCTTTTCACAGATAGGTAAACTGAAGCAGAGATGCTTTAAATGAGCCAGGACTGGCTCTTTTCACTGCTTTCTAAAGCAGAAGTCTGAGTCCTGGCCATAAGGAGGTTTCCAACAACCTGCCTTTAGAGAGGGCCTTCCTTATAGGGCCAAACACCTGACATGGGCAGCCTCTGGAAGCTTCCTCTCATTCGTCTCACTTGGACGCTTGGGAGTCAAATGGCAGGTGGGACCACAGGGGACACCATTGGTCCCCGGTCCTCTCCTAGATACTCCAAACAAAACTCTTCTGCGGGCTGCAGTCTGGCGGTGCAGCCTCGGGGTCTGGGTGTAATCTAGGGCTGTGGGAAACCCGTGCAGCACGGAGTGACTAGATCACAGCAGTGTCTGGTTGCTGCGTAAGAATGGGGTGTGAGTGGACAGAAGCAGCAGAGAGGGAGGTGGACTAGGGTCAGTTTGAGGAGAAGTACGAGGGGACAGATTTGAGATCTATTTGCCACAGGAGGAAACAGGATTGCTGTGGGGGAAGGGGAAGAGCTGAAGATTTGGGGTGTGTGGGTTTGGATAGATGTGCTGGGGAGCCTGGAAGCAGGTAGGAAGAGTCCATTTTGAACCAGCTAAATTTAGATGACTGGGTCATACCCTAGTTGGATATAGGAGCCTAGAACTAGAAGCTAGGCAGGGCTAGATATACAGATTTGGGGACAGCAGCATAGAGATGGCCTTTAATCTCTGGGCTTTTCTGCTTCATCATCTGTAAAATGGAGAGGTGTTGTCTAAGGAATGGAGTCAAGACCTTCCAAGAGTCTTCCAGTCGTTGGTAGGAAGCCCCAGCACTTCACAGACAGCCACAGCATCCCTGAGAAACCCCTGAATTTGAGATGTTAGCCCTTGGGGATTCCTGGGTTCCACTTAAAATGAAAATGTGTCAGCTCTCACACCATCAGCACTGAAAGATTTCAGGACTAGAATTACAAAGCAAAGGGAGATCTCAGATGAAGGAACAATGACACAAAGAGAAGCCAGAATCTGGACTCTGGTCTAGACAAATGATTGTAATCTTGGGCCATATTTACGTAGAGATCTGAAAAGGCAGGAACACTGAGTCTCCAGCTAGTCTGGCCAGCTGAGTCAAGGTGGTGCAACTCCTCAGGACTCAGTTGACTTCAGCTGAGAATTTCCTTTTGAGATAATAACTGTGGACATTTTAAACACTAGGTATATTCGTCAGCACATGTGCTTTCCTTTCAAACTCTATAAATGGCTAGTTTGGAAATGCTAGGCACAATTTTCTGCTTAAAAGGCACAAAAGATAAAAAGTGCTGAATTTTACATCCATAATCTTTACCAAGCCAGTCTATATTCATATGCTGTAGATTTTACAAAAAGGGATTGGAAAGTGTTAGTTGGCCAACTAGGCCACTTCTCTCTTGGAATTAAATCTTTCCAAAGTCATAGGAACATTTGTGCTCAAGTCAGTTTAGATAGTCAAAGCCCTTTACCTGAAGTTTTCTGTCTCTAGGAGCTTGACCAACTTTGTGTGTATATGCTTTGCAAGCAGGGTTTATTAGTGAGGGCTTTTGTCCCCTGCCCCCCAACTTTTTAGATGTAACTTACCCTTAGTAAAATGCACATTTCTACCACCCCAGGATTTTCCCTCATGTTTCCTCCCAGTCATTCCTCACACATGCAACCACAGATCTGATTACCCTTATCATATTTTAGTTTGTGTGTTTTAGAACTTAAAATAAAGGGAATTATGAGATGTACCTTTTGTTTCTGTCTTCTTTAGCTCAGGAAATGTTTTTGAGATTCATCATATTTTTAAGTTTATAGTACTTTACTCTTTTTTGTCTTACAATTCTTTTGAAGGAATTTAAGACACAAAAAGTTGCAAAAATGGTACAGAGTTCACCCAGCTTTGCCCAGTGATAGTATGTAATCATAGCACAATATCAAAACTCCCAAATTTTGTACGATATTATTAACAAGTAGAGATAGACTTTACTCGGCTTTCACCAATTTTATACTCATTCTTTTGGGTGTATATAGTACCATAGAATTTTATCACATGTACATATTCCCATAACCACCACCACAGTCAGAATACAGAAGTGTTCCATCACCACAAAGAAGCTCTGTCACTTACCTCATAGTCACACCCCACCCCTTCCCCTAACTCCTGGCAACCACTGATCTATTCTCAAGTAGTATAATTTGTTATTTGAAGAATGTTTTATAAATGGGTTCATATAATATATAACTCTTTGACATTGGCTAGTATCAGTCAGCCTAATGCCCTTGAGATCCATTCAAGTCGTGTGTACCAACATTTCATTTCTTTTTATTGATGAATTTTTGTATAGTTACAATCAGTTTATCCAGTCATCCATTGAAGATATTTGGGTTGTATCCAGTTTTAGCTGTGACCAATAAAGCTGCCATGAACATTGGTTTACAGGTTTATGCTTGAAACATAAGTTTTCATTTCTTCATGTAAGTACCCAAAGCTACAGCTGTATGGTAAGTGTATGTTTAACTTTTAAGAAATTGCCAGACTGTTTTTCCATAGTGCCCATACTACAGGGTCCAGCACAAATAATGCCCCTTTTTTGTTACAAAATCATAAGCATGTAACTCTGTTACATAACAATATCACACTCAAGCACACCATATGACATTTTAGGTGAAATGTTCAAATTAAAACTATAAATTATTACACCCATGTTATTACTCTACCAACCACAGTCACGTAAGTGTTACTTCTGCCAGACCCTGTATTTTTAACATTACCTCCAGCAATGTATAAAACATCCTTTTGCTCTGGATCCTTGCCAGCACCTGATAATTACTTTTTAAATTTTGGCCATTCTAATAGATGTGTAGTGGTATTCCTCATGGCTTTAACTTGCATTTCTATAATGGTTAATGATATTGAACATTTTTTTGTGTGTGTTTACTTGCCATCCATCTTTGGTGAAGTGTCTGTTCAAATCTTTTCCTAAGAGAAAATTTCTCTGTAAGAAAAATTTACCAGTTTAGCCACTTTTAAGTATACGGTTCAGTATTATTAAATACATTCACAGTGGTGTTCAACCGCTACCACCATCCATCTTCAAAACTTACTTCCCAAAAGTATATCCTACTTATAAGCAAAATATCTCTTATAATTTTTGCATATTTATTTCCAATTTATTCATATGCACCTATGTTTTTATTTTATTTTTAATTAAAAATGTTTTTGAGCCCTGGCTGGCGTAGCTCAGTGGATTGAGCGCGGGCCTGCAAGCCAAACGATCTCGGTTCGATTCCTAGTCGGGGCACATGCCTGGGTTGCAGGCCAGTTCCCAGCAGGGGACACACAGAGAGGCAACCACACATTGATATTTCTCTCCCTCTCTCCTTCCCTTCCCCTCTAAAAATAAATAAATAAATAAAATATTTTTTAAAAATGTTTCTGAATAGTTAATTTATCTTATTGTAGGAAAATCGCCCTTCCAGTCCCTGAATCTCAGTTGCCCTCTTCCTCCCCCCGCCATAGCAGCCACTATGACTCACTTCTGTGTATTTACAGAGAAGGGACATTTGTATACAAGCATATATGTCTGTATTTTCCCTTCTTTACACAAATATTAGCCTTTTAAGATTTTTAAAAAATGAGTATACAGGCCCTGGCTGGTGTGGCTCAATTGGCTGGAGCATCTCCTGCAAAAACCAAAAGGTCACAGGTTTGATTCCCAGTCAGGGCACATATCTAGGTTGGGGGTTCAATCCCCAGTTGGGGTGCATATGGAGGCAACCAATTGATATTTCTCTCTCACATCAATGTTTCTCTCTCTCTCTCCCCCTTCCTCTTTCTCTAAAAGCAATGAAAAAAGTGTCCTCGGCTGGTAAGAATGGCCATCACAAACAAAGCAACAAACAACAAGTGTTGGAGAGGTTGTGGAGAAAAGGGAACACTAGTTCACTGTTGGTGGGAGTGCAGACTGGTACAACCACTATGGAAAACAGTATGGAATTTTCTCAGAAAACTAAAAATGGAACTGCCTTTTGACCCAGCAATTGCACTGCTGGGACTATTTCCCAAGAACACTGAAACACCATTC
>PVKM010032760.1:0-16261 GCA_004027735.1 Carollia perspicillata
AGGCCGCACATCAGCCTGATCCCCAAGTCTTTGGGTACACTGGTGTCTCTAATATGCCACCTGTCCCAGCCTGCTGAAGGTGCTCGCGTCAGCTTTTTTCTCTAAACAGCAGCCTGGCTTCTCCCCAGACATTAGGTTCAGAGTTTATATTTTGACAGATGAATAGTGAGAAGAAAATTATTAAATCTCCACTCAGCATCCTGACCAGTCACTTCTTCAAAACACTCCTTCTCTCTCCTCATCACTTTCAGTCAGTCATTTTTTAAAAAAGATTTTATTTATTTTATTTTTAGAAAGGGGAAGGGAGGGAACAAGGGAGAGAAACATCAATGTATGGTTGCCTCTTGTGTGCCCCCTATTGGGGACATGGCCTGCAACCCAGGCATGTGTCTTGACTGGGAATTGACCCAGTGATCCTTTGGTTTGAAGGCAGGCACGCAATCTACTGTGCCACATTAACCAGGACTCAGTCAGTCATTTTTGTTTTCTCTTTTTCTCTGAGGCAAGGGCAAGGGATTACATTGTAAAATAACAAGAATAGCTAACCCTCAAAGAGCATTTACTATGTGCCAAGTACTATTCTAAACACTTTATGTATATAATCTTATTTAATCCTCATGACGACCCTGTTTAGTAGCTGTCACTATTGTTCCCATTTTACAGATGAAACAAAGAAATTAACTTGTCCAGCTAGGGAGGGTGGAGCCAAGATTCTAATCTGGGCAGCCAGCTCCCAAATCCCTTCTCTTAACTCTTTGTTGTTGTGAATCAACACATGGGGTATGTGAGTAGGATGAAAACCAGTTATTCTTTTTTTTTAAATTAAAGTATCTTTTTAAAAATCTGCACCTGAGGATATTTTTTAAATAGATTTTAGAGAGAGAGGAAGGGAGAAAGAGAGAGGAGAAAAAAAGAAAAAAACACAATGTGAGAAATATCAATCGATCGGTTGTGTCCTGCATGTGCCTCCACTGGGGATTGAACCCCACAATTTACATATTTGCCCTGACAGGGATCAAACATACAACGTTTTGGTGTATGGGATGATGTTCCCACCAACTGAGCCACCCTGCCAGGGCGAAAAGCAGTGATTCTTGATGCTTTCTGCATTTGGGGTAGAAAAGAACAGGCTTGTGTTGTAGTAAGTGGAATTAGGTTAGACATTGGGCAGAATCATCTGCTTTAAAGACTTAACAGCAGAGCCATCCCTGCCGTATGTATGGGGTACAGTGGTACAAGATCATGACTCTCTTGGGTCCGCAAACACCCTGTGTCTCTGAGGAGGCGAGGCGGTATTTGTTGAGTAGGGATAGGATTAAGAACTTCTGAAAGATGACCAGTGAATCAGTGAGTCAATCAATGGATTAATTAATATTTGTTGGGTATTCTGTAGAATGTACTTTAATAAGAATTTGTTGAGACTCTTCTGTGCAAGGCCCTGAGCTGGGCACAGAGCAAGGTTGGGTGTGGTACCACCCCTCCTTTCATTCTTTTAGGTTCAGAAGGCTATATAGCCTCACAGTGTGGGCAGACTGACAGCAGACTCCACAGCCTTTACTTCATCTTCTTGCTCCCGCCATCGCACAGTCCACATCTCTACCCGTATTTGCTAAGGTCCAAGAGCCCCTGCCTCTGGTCTGGGACAACCCTGTAGCTCTGGACTTACTCTAGACTTACTCCCAAAGCTTTTGCTTGGAACCATGTTCCTGGTCAGCAGGCCTGTGAAGAATTCTTTTTTCAAGTTCCCTCCTTAGTCCACTGAACCTTGTCTAGTTGCTTCCTAAGAGGGCTGAGTGTTAGTTCTTTCTGATGCTATCATCTGCTCATAAGTTTACAAGGGAGTCATTCATTCACTTAGCCCTTGGTTCACATACTCTATAAACACTTATTAATAGTCTCACATGTGGGAAACCCTTTGCTGGAGCCCGGGGATATAGGGATCAAAGAGTTCTGTACGCGCTTCTTCCCAAGAGCCTACTGTTAGTGGAAGAGACAGACAACTCCAGAAGAAGTTGCGCCGTATCCCCAGATCCATCCTGGCTTAGGGGGACAAGCTGGAAAATCTGTCCCTTGATCAGGGTCCCTCATGGAGCCTGTATTTTTAGTGTGGCTGCACTTGCCATCCATCATACCAATTAATTAATTAATTGCATTTTATTTTATATTCTAGGAGTTTGGGTATTTTGAAAGCAAACATGCAAATATATGCAAATCAGCACACAAATTTATGCAAAGACAACATGGAAATGTGTCCCCAGATTTCCTGGGGATAAAATCTAGAGGCCTTAGCCAGTCCCTCAGCAGGCTGCCTGTCCCCAAGCCTGTCCTATCTTCCCTTTTGTTTGGGTTCTTAATCTGTGCTGGGCTCCCTGCCTGACCACTCTGGGGTCAGTAATGCAGGTGGGCAGCCAGCAGCCTGGCTATCTATTATCCCCAAACCCGTCAGCTTCTGAGCCACCAGAAAACTCCCTCACTCCCTGTAATTGGCTTTCATTTGAAACAATCCAGAAATTTCCTACCACTTTCCCCTGTGATCAGGTCTTGTGAGCTTTAGGCTTCAGACTTGGCTTGATTAAGGAACTTAATGGAGGAGGTTGGCGATATCTGCTTGTTATTGACAAATTAATCCAAGCCATTTTATTGACCACCTTCTGTACACATAGCCTTTGTCCCTGCAAGAGCTGAGAGACTACGGTTAGAGCTGGGGGTGGATTGCAGAGACTCTGTGGCTTTGCAAGCTAAGGCTGCCTAGCTGGTATCACAGTGATAAACAGCCTGTCTCCTGCTCTGGACAGGAAACCTCATGGAAGCAGTTTGGCGGGAGAAGGGGCTCTTAGGGCAGAGGCTGACAGGGACAGCATGAGAGGAGGATCGGCCATCAGCTTGCAGTGTCAGAACGTAGTATGGCTTTGCAGAGTCAGAGAGCAAGACAAGCCTGGCCAAGCAGTCTCAGGGCAGCCAGGGTAGGAAAGGAGGGTGAGAGGGAGAGGGGGCTGGGCTGAGGGATGAGCTGGCTGCTTGCTCACATATGCACTTCTAACCAGGCAGAGCGAGGACATGGCACTACGGCCAGGTCTTTGCTTAGGCACACACATGTTTATGTGCCATTAACTTACCAACCACTGCCAGACCCTTATGAAAACGTGTAAGCCTGAAGGCTTTGATTTAGGCTGAGAAACATCCAGAGAGTGGGTGTTGTGATTATGAGAGGATGTGAAGTCTCCTTCCCTTGCAAAGCCTCTGAAACAAATTTGAAACCCATTTGTTGTGTGGGAGAGGAGGTGCAGTTCTATCTGGAAGCAGGGGGATGGACTAGATGACTTCTGGCAGTCCAAGGAGACTGAGGATAGATCTTCCCAAGTAGATTACATACAGTGTCAACTTGTCTGCCCATGAGTGGCTAGACCCATAGATACAAGTCTGGTCTCTCTCTTTCCCTTCTTCCTTCTGACGAAGTCTCAGCAGATCAACAAGTCCAACCACCGTCCAGTCTGAATCCGAGCTTTGTTTTAGGCTGTGGCTCATGCCCTTGCCCTTTTCTGCATGGATACAGAACTTCTTTCATCTCTGGGGAAGCTCCCCTTCAGGCCAGCAGTGCTGGGCAGCCTTGTTGCCGTTCCGGCCAGAGCCTGGGGCTCAGCCCTCTAGAGGGGCACAGGGCAGCATTCTGGCAAGCAAGCGTGTCAGAGCGGCTCTGGCGTTTCCCTAGAACAATTCAAATTGCTTTTTTTACACCTCACTGCACTATGCCAACCCTGATTCACATTATTTGTGCACTCGCTAAGTGTACATTATCTGATCCGTCACCCTGTAAAACGTTGCAGGAGGAATCCATGGCTCCTGTCGGCTGCTGACTGTGGGTCAGGCACAGAAGTCTCTGTACAAATATTTTTGCAAAACAGGAAGGAAGGAATAAACTCAATGCTACCACCACCAATAGCCCACCATGGCCGTGGGCTGGGAGAGAAAGCCTGTGCCTTCTATACCAATAACTCAGACTCTCCTGGAAAGACAGTTCAACCAGAAAGCCCCAGCAACTTTGCTTCCCACAGTCTCCTTTCCGTGTCACATTATTTAACAGGAAGAGACAAGCAGGAAGGGAAGTAAGTCTTTGAACCCAGTATGCAAATTCCCTCTGACTGCAGCTAACGGGTCTGGAGAGAGCTGGAGGCTAGATGTAGAGCAGGGTGGGCGTGTGAGGGAGAGCCAGACTGTGATTGCCTGTTTATGCCCCTGTCCTGCTCAGTCCAGGGTACTCTTAACATCGAGCAAAGACCTGGGGACCCTTCCATTCTGGGCCACCTGGGAGCTTTGCTCACTGACTGCCGGGTTCTTCTGCCAACCCCTTGAGACAGCTCATCTAGGGGAAGCCCAAGAGTTCTTGAAAATGTATGGATTCCTACTTTTGGCCAGATATCATTCTCCCTTCTGCTTCTCTCTCCTGCTATCTGAGTTAATGGAACACTTTTTTTTTTTGTTGTTATTGGAGATCTGTCCCAAATGGTACTGGGACTTTGGCAATCCATCCCACTAAAGAGCAGAGCCTTATTTCTAAATAGGTACAACCAAAATGTTCTGTAGATTGGCCGAGAGGCCCTGTCCAAATTCGAAGGTGGATCCCTTTCTCTGTAGGAAGAACATCATATTCCTTTTCACATTCAATACAAGTAACTTGCTCTGCAAGAGTCCAGATTTCCTGCCCAATCTCAGCTGTGAGTTCAATTCACTGCATACATGGGAGAGCACACGGGGGGCATCATGAACCTATCCCAGGGCCTGTGAAGTGGAGGCAGCAGAACAAGACCTGTCCCTGCCCTGGGGTTGCTTATGATCTGGTTGCCGTGACAAACGGCTCTCTTTCCCAGCTGTTCCTGATCTGGATCCAGCCCCAGGGCTCCCGAAGGGCATTTCGCAGCAGTGAAGCCCAGGGGTCGCCCAGCTGAGAACCACATTTCCTTTCTGTTGGCAGGAGCCAGCAGCATCCACATGGGAGCTTGCATCTCTGAAAACAAGGAATCTGATGCCTCACTGACAACTCATTTTCTCAACCTGCATTCTGGGGAAAGGCAAGTTTGTGTTCCAGCTGCCATATTGTAGCTGCAACCCCTGATGCACCATCAATTAAAAACAGCAACAATTATGCATGAGAAAAAAAGCCACAGATAATAGGCTTCCATTAGATTAAGTAGTTATAGGAATAAAAAAAAATAAAACCTATACCATACTTTGGGTAATTAAACCCACTCACCGTCTGATTAAGATGTGTCGTGAGACCATGGAAAAGTACTAACCACTAACTGTAAATAAACCAGCACAGGTGGGAATGATAGCATATTCCCTGGCATAGAGATTATGGATCACCATAGAGGTTAATCAGAATCGTTAATAACCACCGACAAGATGGACAATACCAGACAGCTGGCACCTACTGTTGGGGTCAGGGCAGGCCATGCTCCTAATAAAATGGCTTTTCAGTTCCACTCCAGCTACGGAGATCAGCTGCTGAGGAGGGACAGATGTGCTGACCACTTGAGATGCCATCAGATTTGAGGTTCTACTGCAGTTCTAGACCTCCTATCTAAGCTCAAGTGAGTGGAAGAGAAATCGTAACCCTGTTAAAAAACATGGGGTTAGGACCCAGCTGCCCTGCCTTGCAGGGGTGTCTGTGCCAGACCACAGAGCTTCAAGGGTAAATAGGAACCAAGCAATGGGTGCCCTGGGAAGGCAGCATGCCCATTATTGAGAGCTTCACTCTTCTGGACCGCCATCCCCCAGGTTCAGGTTACCATGGGAACTAGGCCTCCCACAGGGCTTAGCCTGGGTAGGGCCTCATTGACAGCCCTAGGCTGAGAACCAAGGGCAAACCCAAGACATAAGCCCTGGAAGAGGCCGCTGTGGGGAGAGACATGAGCCTGTTCACTGCATGGGGAGGGAAACAAGGATGTGCAGGAGAGGAGTTGGCTGGTCAGAGCTCTCTCACAGTGTGTCTAATGCACATTTAGTGGCTACTCTCCAGCAGGCTCTGTCCTTTGGAGCAGCTGTGAGGAGAGTACCCAGGCCTTGACTTCTAATTACCACTAATTGGGTAAATGCTGAGATGATCTCTCTCTCCCTTCCCTTTCACTCCCTTCCCCCACAAAGGCAACTGAGATACAGAGAGGTCAAAAAAGAGACTTTTCTAAATGGAGACAGGCAAGGATGACATGGTGTGAATACCAAGCAGCCACTGCCCATGGAAAGGGAGAGGGACAGAGAGAGGCGAGGCTTCTGAGAGCAAGGCAGCTTCTGGGAGTCACTGAGCAAGGAGAGGGAAGAAATGGGGCAAAGCTGGGGGGAGTGCTGAGGTCTGGAGGCTCAGGTCAGTTGACCAATTTGGTTTCCTGGAGAAGCAGGGATGTCTTGTTCGTGTGGGAAGTGATGTAATCAGTCTTCTGGGGCACGCTCCTTTACTAGTCCTCATCCGTGGTCCCTGGAACTCCTAGTCTACGTTTGTGGGGTAGGTTCTTCCGGTAGTCTGGATGGGAGGGCAGAGGCCAGCCGGCTCAGTCTTTGTGCAGGGTCAAACACACTGAACGACAGTGGAGAGCCTCAGGGCAAAAACAACGTCTTTGTTCCCTGTCCCTCAGGCTGTGGGTGGGTGTCATGCCTACGTCTTTGCTGTGTCTCAGTTACGTCTCAGACAGGCCAAGAAGCATATGGATTTTAGGTTTGAGGTAGTAAGTGAGTTGCAAAAAAGGCTTTGTGTTTCTCTTTATTTTTATTTTGTAAAGCTGGGTGGTGAAAAGGGAATGGCCATCCCATTTCATACATGGAAAAACTGGGGCCATGAGTAAAGTGGCCTGGGACACGTTTGGTTCTATTTATTATTATTATTATTATTATTATTATTATTATTATTATTATTATTATTATATGTAGGCAGCCGAAGGAAGGCAAAGGAAATTGTGCACTACTTTCTGCCCTGAAAGCCTGAGGCATGCCAGATTTTATTCCAAGTGGCTGCTTTCCTGAAGAGGAGCACCATTCGGCCCCTGGAAAGGGAACCACAGTGTGTTGTTCATTTGTGTTTTGGAGCAGGACAAGAACCCAAAGTGGCTGAAATTGTAGGCAACCTACTAATAATCCGTAATGTTTAGGAAAATATTGCTTTGGTTTTAAAGTTATGTGAGGAAAACATGCTTGTTTAAAAAGTATTTAAGTGGTACAGAAGGGGTTAAAGTGCGAAGTCCACAAGCTCACTCTTTCATCTCCTAGGTCCACTAATTATCCTTTGTGAAATTTCCCATGACTGTACTAGCCTGCATGTTTATATAGGTTTTCTTCAAATTAAAAAGAAAAAACACTTTAACACTGTCTTTTGACTTTATGTTTTTCGTTTCTCTGTTACAACTTTATTATTCTTTACAGTTTATAAAGTGCTTTCATTCTCACATTAACCTGTCTAGGCACCTGGGACAGGCCTTATTTTCCTGGCTGTCTGACTCAGAGAGGTTAGGTCAGCTGCCCACTGACTGTTAGGTGTCCATTTATTGTTGGAGCCAGAGCTCAAACCTGGGGTTTCTGGATTCAAATCCAGTGCTCTTGCAAAAATAACAACAATAGCAAATACGAGACTTCATAATAATGATAGCAGACATTCATGTAGCCTTTACCAAGTGCCTGGGACTTCGCTATGTGTATTGCACCTATTATCTCATTGAATACCCGTAACTCTATGGGATGAGCACTATTATTAACCTCCCCAGTTCACAGATGAAGAGACCAAGTCAAAGAGAGCTTCAACAACTTGCTCAGGGTCACACCAGTAGAAACTAGTGGTGCTGAGGCTCAAACCCCCGAGTTTTCACAGAGTCTGTGTTCTTCACTTCTATACCACACTGTCACCCTGTGCCAGGCTCCGCTAGAAGCTCTTTGTATGTGGTAGCTCCTTTCATCCTCATGACAACACTGTATCAAGTACTGGTAACAACACATAGGACCAGTGGGATATCACCAGTATCCCAATAAGTCATCTTCCAACAGCTCTGGGACATGTTGAGGGCTACATGACCTATCTGGATACTGAATAACTCAATCAGTGGCCCTAAAGGAGCACCCAAGTAAATCTTAGCTAGGCACACTAATAATAATATCAACTATTATTGGCTGAGTGCTTCCTCCATTCCGGATTTATGATAAGGCTTTCCATATACTTCTCTATTTCATCTTTACAACAATCTGTGATGGAAGGGTTGTAATCCTTGTATTACAGATGGAGAAAACAAGGCTCAGAGAGGTTAAATAACTTTCCAAAAGCTACACAGTAAGTGGAAGAGCCAAGATTGGACTCAGGCCTATCTGATCCTGAGGTCTGACTTTGTTTCTGTCCAGCCTGTATCTCATTTTCCTGAGTGACTAGGGGCATCAGTGTCTTCTTTCCTTCCCATTCCAAGGCTTGGGATAGCACCAGCTGAATGTCCGGGGAGAAGTAGTCAGTCTACGGACATAGCCTCCTGTATTCCAGAAGGATAATGGTTCCTGCTACTGACTCAGTCTGATCTCAACTCTCCTAGAAATGCAATGCCCAGACTGTTAGCATTTGTAGGTTGATTTGCATGGACACATCACCAGAATTTGAGCATTATGCTTGCCCTTTGAACCCTTATAGCATTTAAGATGCATCTCTTGACACTTTGTATTTGCCCTGTGTAACAGTCAGCTGAGTCCTTGGCATCTGCCCTACTAGACTATAGGCACTGCAGCACACCCCAAACGATGTTGTCAAGAGCATGCATATAATAGGCGCTCAATAAATGAGCCCTACAGTACCACATTGACTTGAATTTTCAGGGTCAGACTTGTCTGGCAGGAGCTCCACATGTGAAACACTCTTCATGAGCAGCCTGCATTTGAGGTTCCATCCCTAAATGTCTGTCCTACTCAAGGCCTGGGCTGGATAAGACAGACTTCATGCCAGCTCTCTCCCTAGTGCTCCTGGATAGAAGGCTCACCTGGTTCCCACCATGCCAACTGCCAGCACCTTGGCCTCCACTGCAGACAGTTACAGAGGTTGTAATGGGGAGGTCCTGGTAAGAGTTCACAGGTTCGGGCCAAGGACGTGGCTGCCACTTTGGTTTCCCAGCATTCTCTGGGGTCAAAGTTGTGAGTTCTTCAAAGCAAGATAGCCCTTCAGAAGTGCAAAGCCTGTAAGGTAATGAACAGCTATGCTTTTGTGCAAATCAAGGAACAAAAATATGAATGTACACGTATATCTCTCAAAAACTGTTCTGTGAGGCAGAGGCCAGATGCAACTTTTCACTGGTTACACTGGGGAAGGGGTGGGGAAGGTGAGGCTTAATCCCACCCAGGCGTGCAGTGCCTTAGACCCCGTGTCCCGTAGCTGTGGGGAAAGGGAGACTGCTGCACTAGGACAGAGGGTTCCCGCTGAATACTCGACGACTCCCCTCTGCAGCCGTCCCTTCCCAGGAGTCTTCCTGACCACTCTCCCCCCATTCCCTGCCCCTGGCAGCCACCACTCTAAGTTTTGTCTGCGAATTTGACTACTCTAAGTTCCTCACGCAAGTGGAATCATAGGGTATTTGTTCTTATTTCACTCAGCATAACGTCCTCAAGATTTATCCATGGTGTAACATTTGTCAAAATTACCATCCTTTTTAGGAGTGAATTATATTCCATTGTGTGTATAGACCATATTCTATTTTTCTATTCACCTGTCAACGGACACACAGGTAAGGTTTTAAGCTCCATAAGGATTGCTTCTTGGCCTTTTGGCTAAGATCACGTGTAGCTCCATGAGGGTGCAGTTTTCTTCTGTTTCCATGTGCATGCAGCCGGTTGCACATCCATTCACATATTATGTAGTCAGGATATACACATGGGACATGTACAGTGTGTACCAGGACCTCCATAAGCCTGGTCGAGGATGAGAGAAGTTGAACAGTGTCCTTGCTCTTCCAGTGATCACAGACCTGGCAGGGAGCTAGTTCCCTAGTCAGGGCACCGTGAAGGCTTGTAGAGGAGAGGCAGTTGATTTCTCTGGTGGGAGAGACAGGGGTGTGTATCAGGAAAGGCTTCACAGAGGAGACGACATTTGAGCTGTCTCATGACAGATCAGTAAGTGATTGGCAGGCGAACTAGGGCCTGGAAGGGCATTTTAAATAGGAGAGCAGCACAGATGTGGGGGAACAGCACTGGGTAGATGGGGGTGGGGGACAGCATGGGTACAGGTGGTGCCAGTGGCTGGGGCATGGGCGTGGTTGAGGGGAAGGCACAAGAAAGGTAAGGCTTCAGTGGCAGGAAGGGGCCAGATTAGTAAAGGGTGTTGTTCATTGTACAAAGGCACTTTAGGGTGTTGTAAAGGAGCCAAGCACAGAAAATCTCACTGGAAACTTCCAGGGGAAGAGAAATCGAAACCATGTTAGATCTTCTCCTGCTTGGGATGGCAGACTATTTCAGGAGGCTGGGTGTTGAACAAAAATGATTTTCAAGGTTATTGTACCTCTTCCCCTTGGTGATCCAAGAGACAGGCTCTCTGGCCTGAGGAGAATTACTACGTCTCTAACTTGAGCCCATGTGAGGCAATGTTAGAGGGACCAGCTATGTTCGGTGGGGGCTGGTGCTGTGCTAGCATTTGATAACTAAGGAGAACTGCCCAGGTATATGCTCGAAAAACCACAAGCTCAAAAATACCTAGACACTTTGGGCTGAAGTATTGTAGCTAAGAGAGTCAGCTCTAGCTTTCAGCTAGGGAGGAAGCAGTATACCCACTGAACCTGAAACATTGCCCAACTGAACATTTAGGAGCAACCTGGGACTCTCTGCAAACTTTCCTCAGAAAGGGGAGGAGACCTGGACTTGGATTATGACAGTTTACCCAGATCCTGGTTCTCTCAGTCACCAGCTGCGTGACCTGGCAAAAATTTCTTGACTTCTCTAAACCCTTTATCTCATCTATACAAGAGGCATGACTAGACTTACTTTGCTTATTTTTCATTCGAAATTTAAGGATGACACAAATGAGTAAGAGAGTGTAGGTGGTTATGTCTGTGAGGATTGCCATTGCTCTGAGTCCCCTTGTCTGGTTCTGACATGAGCTGTGCCCTGGAAATGACAGGTGGGGAGCGGGGAGGCTTGCTGAGTAGAAGAGAGAGAAAAGTGTGAAAGGAGGTGGAAGAGTTGTGATAGGGTTCCAGGGGCACAGATATGGCTGAGAAATCCCCAACCTTCGGGTGTTGGTAGCAGGAATTTACTCGGGGATATCCTGGTGATGGAGCCTGGACTGAGACCTCACGAAGGGTGACTCTGCCTGGGACCTGTCTCTCTGGGCAGAAGTAGTAGAGGTCATTGAGATTTGGTACCATGCCAGGCAGCCCTGGGAACAGCGCATCAGATCTGAATTCAGAAGGAAAGCTGGAGTCCAAGTCCTGGCTCTGCCGCCCCTTTGGTCTACACAACCCCTCTATGCAGGGCTCCTCATCTGTCAGTTTGAAATAAAACCTAATTTACCTGGTGGGCATTAAATGTGAAAGTGCTGTTTAAACTATAGAGATCTAAAGAAATGTTTGCTTCTTGTGTTGCCCTTCCCATTCACACAGCTGAAAGATGGTACTGTCTTCACAAAAACATCTCAGCTGTTCTCACCAATTCTGGGTCCTGGGGCCCACCCATCCATCCCAGACACTTTGCTGTTTGCCAGCCTTAGCTGCCCAGTACACCTGTAAAAGCTGAGAATATGTTATAAAACTGCTGTAAAGTTTTATGAGCTCTCCTTCCTTCCCAGGGGCCTATCTTGGTGCTGTGAGTCACTTACCAGCATCTGCACGTGGGGCTTTTCAGTGTGGGCACAGAGAAGACGGCAGATGGGATGGGAGAGGTGGCTTCGTGGGGGCATTTGGACCAGCGGGATTGTGTTGACTCAGAAGGACTCCAGCTTTGGGTCACCTTGCCTGACTCTCCTGCTACTTCCATTACTTGGGCCATTTGGTCTGGCCCAGGAGACAGGAAGTAAAAAGAGAAAGACAGAAGAGAAAAAAGATATATTGGTGCAATATAAAAGTTTGGAGTCAAACAGACCTCGGTACTTCTCAGTACTTCTCACCTCATCCATCTTCTGGGACTTAATTTTGTCATCTGCAAAATGGGGATAATTACAGTACTAAATTTATAGGACTGTTCAAATAAAATAATGGAGGCAAAAGTGCCCAGCAAGATAGCTGCAACAAAGTGCTCAATACATGTTAAGTATTATTTTTGCATAGTGTTTAGTGGGTTGTTAACTGTCCAATAATTATTTTCTGAATGAATAAGTGAATGTATGAATAAACAAATGCACGAGGTGAAGCAGTTCAAGAAGAGGAACGGAGAAAGCAATCTTAGCTCAAGTCACCTCCTCCATGTAATCCTCTCTTAGCCTCTCCGACTTCTGTTTTTGTTTCCTACAAATCGAGGGTTTGGGATTAGTTTACCTTCACTATCTCTCCCAACTCTCATGTTGGAAGCTTCTTGATTCATTGCTTAATTCATTCCTTTACCCATTATTTATCAAGCATCTATTCCTGCTAAGCAGTGTTCTATTTACTGTGATCAAAATGCCCGAAACCCTCACCTGCTTGACACTTGCTTTCCAGTGGTGGCAGAAGTGAAACACACAAAAAACATGTTGGATAAATAAGTTCTAGAATAAGTTAGACATTGTTAAGTTCTATGGAGAACTGGAAAGCGGGATGAGGCAATGGTGAGTGCTGGGAGAAAGGTATTACAGTTTTAAGTAGGGAGGTCAGGTCAGGGTAGGTCCCCATTGATACGGTGCTGTTAGGTCAAAGGTGGTGAAGAAGGGAGTCATGCTGATATCTAGGGAAGTCCAGATAGAGAGAACAGCCATCAAGGGGCCCTGAGGTAGGAGCTTATCTGACGTGGCAAAAGAATAGCAAGCACTACCCAACCTTATCCTCCCTGAAAAAGAGAGCAGAATATGAAATGTATTCCCCTCAGTTGGCCAGGGAAACACTCCAGCTGTGGTCCATCATCCCTCTTCTGACCTATGTACCCGTATTTTTTGGACTATAAGAGGTGCCCCCCAAATTTGGGAGGAAAATGAGGGTGCATCTTATGGTCTGAATGTAGCTTACCTGGCTTGCTGTGGTGGGGGGAGCGATGGCCTATGTCATTTATGTTATTAAATATTTTACCACATTTTTTGCTTCAAAAATTTTTTCCCCTATTTTCCTTCTCTAAAACCTAGGTGCATCTTATGGTCAAGTGCATCTTATAGTCCGAAAAATTCGGTGTTCTTGTTCTCCTTTCCCCAGTCTCCTCATGTCCTGTCCTGGCCAAGATTGTCTTGCTTGAGAATAAATGGTATTGAGGAAGTTTCTTTTTAAATTGAATAACTCAAATGTTATCAATTATTCTTTTGGGTAAAAACAAGACACCAGACCTTTGGTTGGCCAGGAAGGATTGGGCATCTTAATCTGGAAGAAAGAAGCAGGTGAAGAATGTGGTCAGGGCTGAGGAAAGCAAGAAGGGCTAGGTGACAGAGCCAGCTCCTACTAATTCTTCCTGGTGCTAGGAAGGGCACTGGCCTGAGAGTCAGACACCTGGTTCCAGCCGTGATCTAGCCAGCAGCATGCTGGGAAACCTTGCTCAAGGCATCCCACTCTAGACCTCTCTTTCCTCTTTTCTAATAATTTGGGGGTATTGAACTTTGAGATATGTAAAAGTCTTCAAGTCCAGAGGGACTATGTCCATCTTTTGCACAAGACTGTAAACCCCTAGAAGGGTAAGTCCGACTCATCATGAATTTTCAGCATCTGTACCACAGGGACCATGTTCATTGACTAACTGAAGGGTTTGACCTCAGAAAAGGGCTTCCCTCTGTCAGGTGGGCCTGAATTAGGAGATAGCCTTAAGCATGAGCCCTTTGCCTCCTCTGGCCTCAGACAACTTGCTCCACTGAGGAGTGACCCCTTCAGCCTACAGAACCTTCTATCAAGGTATAATTGATGAGAAAAATCAGTTTGTTTACTTTTCATTAATTTTTCTCAAGTGGGCTGAATGTAAAGGGAGAGGATGATGGGAGCTGGTTGGATGGATAGATAGACCCGGGTCAGCCTCTCTGTCTTCTAGAGACCTTCTTGGGCCAATGTACCTCTCCCTTCCCTTACTCATCTTCAGTTCAAAGCCACACCTCCACAGGCCTCGGAGTCCTCAGTCCTGGGGTCTCTAGCCTTGCTTACTCTGGCCTCACTTGGATGCCCGCCGCCCTAAAGAAGGGAATCTATGTTCCTGCATGCATCTCCACACTCTTCCAGAGTGAGGCCCTGCTGGCTGCTTTCGAGGCCCGTAATTGCCCTGCTATTGATCTGCAATGGTAATTCTGAAGCAGCCATCGGTGCTCTGTGGGGGAGCCAGTGGCCAGTGCTAGGGATATGGCAATTATGGAGGAATGGCTTTGATTGCCGAAGAGTCTGTGAAGTTGCAGTGGCTCTCGACTCTGCGTGGCACTGCCGAGGTTCTTGGGGGTAGAACCTCTGAACCTCCAACCTCCTTAGCTGTGGCAGCAGAGAGGATAAAGAACAAGGCGGAGGGTCTCACTCCTTATTCTGGCTGGCTGACAGGGTTGGAGCGGGGTGGGACTAGGAAGTGGACTCTTCGTCCAGGACCTGCCAGTGTCTTTTCCCCTCAAGGAGTGGAGGCATTGCTGGTGACGTGAAAGTGACATTTCAGGCTGGTGTGCCAAGTGAAGTCCCTTCCTGTGGGAAATAGCTCTAGAGGACTGGGTCACATCCAGGCAGAGAGAGTGCCTGAGCTGCTGAGTTGAAAAAAATAATGAGTGTAAAGAAGCTCATAAAAACTGGTTTCAGCATCTTACTTACATGGCCTTAGTCCCATGCAGAGAAATCACTCAAGCCCCGCCAAAGGCTGGGGGATACAATGTGAAGATGCTGAGCCTGGAGCCTTAGGTGTTCCAGTGACAACCTGTGAGATCTCTGAGGAGTTCTTTGCATCTTCTGAGTCTTGGTTCACTGATTTGAAAATGGGAATTCCAACAGAACAGGGAAGGCGAGAGAATTATGTGAGAAAGCAGATGTGGAAATGTTTTATAAACCACTAACAAAAGTTAGCTGTAACAGTTTTGTTCACTTTTAGCAGCTGCCAATAAGTAGCATTTCAAATCAAGACTTATAATAGAAACAAGGTCTTTCTACCTTTCTGGCAGAAGTCACCGTCATCTCTGCCCAGAAAGGCAGTGAGCGCTGCACAAGCCCTGCGAACCAAATCCGGCCCTCCACCGTGTTTTATCTGCCCGGTACCTTGTTTCTACCCAGTGGCAGCGCCAAGCTCCTTGACCCTAGTTAAGGAGTAGTCCTAAAATTACATCCGGTCCTCTGAAGGCAACTGAGAGGCTGATGTGGCCCCAGTGAAAATGAGTTTGACACCCCTGGCTTAGAGGGTTAGAAGAGCTCCCCAGTCTCCTCCCAACACCAGCCTGTACTCACCCCCCACCCTTCACCTCCTAAGACCTTGGACAAATGCCTTAACCTCTCTTAAGCTGTTAGCTCTCACATAGAATTACTGGAGTATGCATTCTTATCTTCTGCACGTCTCCATTTCTTCCCCATCCTGTCCTAAACTTTCTCATCTTTCTGTGGACCTACATTTGCCTCCCTGAATCTTCTTTTTACTCCCTGGAGCCATGCACCCCCTTTCTTCACATTCTTTCAAGGTTTTGGCCAGAGAGATCTATTTTTTTACCCTCAAGAGATGCCCCTGAGAATTCTTTAAGCCGATGGGAGGGGGAAAAGGTCTCAAGTATTTTGGGTACCAGAGATAATCAGATAATTGTGCAATTATCTGATTATCTGATTAGCAGTAATTTTATCACTCCTGCAATTTCCTTCACAAGAGCCTCCTATGAAATAATGAGCGGGATTTTGTCTTCTTTTACCCGCCCCCCACCTTGTTGTTTTGTCTGGAGTGCCTGTCATCGGAAATTTGGTGGACGCCCACATGCTCCTTGGAGGCAGTGGGATGGGGAGATGCTGGAGGCAGGACTCCTGGGGAAGGGAATCCGCCAAGTTCTCCTCAGCTCCCGCCGAACACAGGTGGCAGGAGGCATTGCACAGGATGAGGCCACTCAGGTCTCCAAGGGACCGTCTCCGGTCTGTAGCGACTCCCCTTCACTGCCCCGAACTCGGTACCCGGGACCGCTAGGAAAGGACACTCGGAAATACACTAGAGGCTGGAAGGGTGCAGCTGGGCT
>PVKM010032761.1:0-16256 GCA_004027735.1 Carollia perspicillata
TCGTGAGGCAGAAGTGAGAAATTTGTAGAAGTTGCTTGGAAAGGCTTCTGCACATAGAAAGAGCTAAATGATTGGTAGGTACTTTTATTATTCTCCATCTTCCATCTACTAAACGAAGCATGTTCTAGCTGTTTCGTTTGACCATCCTTGCTTTAGAGCATCATCATCAGAAATGTGTGAATTGAGAAGAAACTTAAAGACAATTGACCCTCTCACCCAGCTACTCCTGACCTGACCAATTACATCTTGTAGACTAGGAAACAGGCTCAGAGAGGTAAAGTAATTTGCTCCAGGTCATTGGTAGAGTCATGACTAGACCTGTGTTATCCTGGCTCCTGACATCGTGCAATTTCTATTAAACTAAGCTGAGGTAAACCCCTTCATCTCGGGCAGGTAAAGGGCATAATCAAGGTTGGAGAGAGGCCTTTGCATGGCCCGTCACAGGGAATCACCACAAAGGAAAAACACCACAGAGGGAGATCGGGCCACCCAGGATCATTGTCGTGGTTTGCCACGGGAGAAATCTTTTCCCTTGGCACACTAATCAAAGGAAGGACTTTGGGAAGAAAAGTAGAGGTACTTCAGATAAATCTTTCTTACAACTTTTCTTTTACAGAGGAATCTGTGGAGTGAGACCCTGAGTAATTGCTTGTTCGTAGTGATGTTCCCAGTTCATTTAATGCTTCTGCCTGTTCAGATAACAGTTCATATTCTAGCTGGGCTAAAATCAAGCATAGATATTAATTTAGCTCTGGAGTGGGCATGGGACCCCTTTCCAACTCCACTAAATCCAGGCTACTTTGCACAATGCAAAAGCTCCTCCCATTTCCAACATACTCACATACACGCACCCACCTGTGCACACCCACACATTCCCCTGATGTGGACTCGCATGGCCCTTCCTTCCGACAAACCTGTTAGGCTGACAAAATTTGTACTTCCTGTTGTCAATGAGAAAACTGGAATTTGGAGAAGTTGTAGTGGTGGCTAAAGGTTAGAACAGCAGAATGAAAACTCCCACCCAATCTTCTATCTCCAAATTCTTTGTTTTTGAGTATTGGTAGACATCTTAGCCATTCCAGTAGGGGAGGCCCCATCTCAGCATTCGTAGTGCTACTCAGTGTTGAGGCAATGCCGTTGATGCCAGAGGCCCTTCTATATTTTTTTTCTTCTAAAGAAGAGACCTCAAGAAAAACTCACTTTTGTTTTTATTTTTTTAAGATTTTATTTATTTATTTTTAGAGAGGGGAAGGGATGGAGAAAGAGAAGGAGGGGAATATCATTGTGTGGTTGCCTCTTGCGCACTCCCTACTGGGGTTCTGGCCCACAACCCAGGCATGTGCCCTGACTGGGAATCGAACTGGTGACCCTTTGGTTCACAGGCTGGTGCTCAGTCCACTGAGCCACACCAGCCAGGGCCAGTAAAAATACTCACTTTTGACAAGTGATGTAAAACAGATAACATATTGAATTCCAGGCTGGCATGGTGTTCCCCTCAGCCTCTGTGCTTAGATCTGAGTGCTCTCTGGAGAGGCAAACCGTCGGCATTCAGTTCTGTATTTCTAAGTATTAACGCACATGGTGGGGAGCCTTCCCAGTCACTCACTCAGGCTGGGCTCTTGGGCTGCCCCTTTGAGTCGTTCTCTCCCTGATGCCCCATCAAGCTGCCATGAGCCAGCTTGGGTATTGTTGTCAAGTGTTGGCAGGAATCTGTCCTACTGGAACCCCCACAACAGAGTGAAAAATGTAAAGAGGACAAGTAAAACGGAAACGGAAGTGATTTTTTTAGGAATGTTTTCAATTGCACAGGGAGAATCCTGAATATCTAATACTCAACCCTCCAACCTAAGTGGACTGTTCTAGAGCAAGGGCATCAGGGGGCACATTCAGCCCCTCTTCCCCCTCCTCCATCTCCCCCTTCCCTCAAAGCCCACACAGAGGAGGGAAAACTCCCACAATTTCCGTGTGACCTGAAGGAATGAATCCTGTCGAGTTAGTTCCATTTTCCTAATATGAGTTGTTATAATAAGTTTAAGAGGCCACCAGAGTCCTTTGAGTTAGGAACAAATCGCAAATCATCATAACGCTACACCTATTTCTGTTTTATGACAGCAATAAATCAAAAGCAGCCTCACTGTGTGAAAACGAGCTACAGCAGTCACAAGTGCCAGGCTCTGGGAGATGCCAGGGCCCAAACGTCTTTAGCTTTGCAGTGTATGTTTTGGCTCCTGGAGGCTCAATTTTTCAATTAAGGATTTTTTTTTCAAGTATGTGTGTGTGTGTATGTAAGCGAGGGAGAACAGCTTCAGGTAAATGTGGCAGGCCAGACAACGAGGCTCTTGTTCTTTATGAGTTTTATTTATTTATCTTAGCTTTACTTTTGTGTTCATATGACTTTAGAAAAGAGTATTGGATATGGAGTCCAGCCAAAGAGTATTTACACAAAATTTAACACGACCTTGATTGTAAATGAAGTGCAAGTCCCTGGAAGATGGTACATGGTCTGGTACCGTCACAGGCCCTGAGATCCTGCTCAGATTTCACCTGCAGGTCTCGTTTCCTAGATCCTGGTTAGAAATCCGAGTGGATTTGCAAAGATTTCTTGCATGATTCTGAGCAGTTAAAGTAATTCATGAAGAGACTTCGTGCATATCACTATCACTTCAAATCAGTCCTTTCTGGTAGCCAATTGCATTTTTCAAAGTGCCATTATCATTTTCTACTAATTTAAGCATTATGTTGCAGAGAATATTTAGTTCTGCACTTGCCTCCTGAAGTTTTAGCCGTTATTACTAATTCATAAAAAAGGCAACGAGAGCTAAGGTTTTGAAAGTGATACTGTTCTCATAGTTCGCAGGTATGTTTGGGCACTAATCTTTTATATTAAATTGTGTTTTAAAAAATATCCTGACTTCTTTTCTTTTGCAAAAAAGAAAATGACTTATAATCATTTTACACCTTTAATTCAGGTACCACTAAAAGTTTTATTAAATACTTCATAAGTACAAATTCTCTCAGATTAGCCTCACTTTGGTGTCCATAATTGAAAGCAAAGTCTCATTTTAGGTTGTTGCTTCCTCTTCATACCAGCGTCCACGGGAGTGGTCAGTTTCTTTCTTCCTCATGTCTTGACATCCCCTCCATCTCTTTGTTTTCTAGTCCAGAAACTAACGAGGTTGGGTATCATTTTTACAGAGTCCTAACCTTTTAATCCTCTGTGCAGAGCAATGCCAGGTTAATTTCTCTAAAGCTCCATTTTCACCGCCTTACTTCCCTGACTATTTAGGAAATTCCGGTGACTCCCTCCTGCCTGCCCCATGGAAGTATACCGTCACCTCGGCTGTGGAACTGTGTGAGTCAAAAATCACCATCCTGAAGGCACTTGCAGACAGAGCAACACATGTACAGACAGGCCCCGGAGAGGGTTATATCCTCCTGGGCTGGCTGGGATCAAGGGTTGGTCCTTGACCTGTTTTTAAGTACATTATATTTATTAGACTGCCACTAGGCCCTGGAAAATTGATTCATTCTAATAACAAAGACAGTTATAAACTAGGGCCCAGTTTATTATTATTAATTTTCAGCAGGTCAAACCACCACCACCAGACCTGGGAACAGGACTGGTCAGATGTGAACCAGTCACTCCCTTCCTGGTGAGTGGTTCCCCTTGGGAGACTACACTATTTATCAGTGGGTGTGGGGGGAGCACAGAATTGGAAAAAGGAAATTGATTGTTGCCTGAAGGAAATATGCGTCACATTCTTACAACCCAACTTTGACCTTCTCCACCCAAGGGACAGCTCAGACTAAGAAGAAAATAGAACTATCCTTATCACCTAAATCAAAGCACCAGTCTCCCTGGAGAGTGATTGACAAACAAGGATGGTTCTTTCTTTATTGTTATTACGTCTTCGTTTTTTTTTAAGCTTCCTATACATAAAGCAACACTGACTGGTTTCCAGTGTGAGATAAAATTGTACACATCCCAGCCATTGCCTGTCGTTAGTTCATTGTGCCTGTTCCACAGAGACTGACTTCTCAACCTTGTCTCATTCATATATTTTTCCCTTTCACCGTAAGGCCCTGCAATTCACTTTCCGATCTTCGACCCTTCGCCCTGCTAAGAGAACACGACCAATATTCTGTCTACCTCCTCCCCATTTGTCAGATCGACAGTTTTTCATTCAGAGCTCACTCACTGCCAGGCACAAAGGTCTGGCTCCCCTGGAGTGAAGGAGTCAGACTGATACACAAATAATCACAGCACGGTATGCTAAAAGCTGCAATAAGAAGTGGCCACTATGTGTGGAAGAAATTCTGAGAAGGACCTAATTCAACCTATTCTGGGCAGTCGATTGTACTTCACAGGAGAGGTGGCACCTATCTGTGACCTTTAAGGGTGTGGAGGTAGAATAATGCCTCCCAAAGATACCTATATCCTAATCCCCAGAACCGGTGAAGAGAAGATAGATAGTACGTGGAAAAGGGGAGTCAAGGAAGTAGATAAAATTAAGATTGATAGTCAGCTGACCTGGAGATAGGGGCGTCATCCTGAATTATGACTGGGCCCAATGTAATCATGAGGATCCTCAAAAGTGGAAACAGGAAAGACTCACTGTGAGGTTTCGTAAGAGAGATTCATATTGCTGAATATAAAGATGGAAGGGAGACATGAAACAAGGAACATGGGAAGCTTCTAGAAGCTAGAAATGGCAAGAAAGCAGATTCTCCCCCACCAGAAAAGAATGCAGCCCTGATTTTAGCTGATTGATTTTTAACCTTGACTTTAGCCCAGTCAGACCCATTTTGGACTTCTGATCTCCAGAACTTTAAGAGAATAAATTTGTGTTGTGTTAAGCAGCTAAGTGTATGGTATTTGGTTAGTGAAGCACCAGAAAACTGATACAAAGAGTAAGTAGGATTTCCCCTGGGGAAGTAGCTAACTATTTGAAGGTCATGCACTCAGGGGACCTAATATTTCATTGAGTATTTGTGACTAGGCACTATGTCAAGTGATTTTGTGCCACAATAGAAGAGGTCCTTTTTTGTGTAGTGGATGACTATTAGATGAATTATCAATAAAGGCTATTAATGACATAGATAGAAAATATACTTTGGAATTAGTCAATGAACAATAGCAATAATAATAATGCTATAATACAAATGTAGGTTGCATGTGTCAAACTCTGGGAGGTCAGGCACTGGGATTCAGTGGCTGGTTGGGGTGAAGTCACCCCCCTAGCCCACAATTCCAACTGCCATCTCAATATTTAGACCAAGAGGTTCCATTGGTACCTCATGTTCAATAGCTTTTAGATTAAACTCATTATCTTCCTTCTGTGAAGTCTATGTGCTCTGTTCGTGGCACCACCGCAGAGCTAATAACTAAAGCTTGAAAGTTCCAAATCACCCACCTCCCTACTTGCCTACATCCAACCGATTGTTGCATCATGTAGCGTCTATCGCCCTGATTTTCACATATCTTTCCCTGCCTCTGCTTTCCTGATGTCACCCCTAGATGTGCCATTGTACCATTAAACAATCATTTAGGCTCTTTTCCCACTGAGTCATGAATTCCCTTTCCCTTCCTCACACCTTCTCTATGACTTTTCTTTGCTCTTTCTCTGAACTCCTGAAACACTGATTGTTCTTCAAAACACTAAAAAACTTCCTGAATGGTTTTACTCATGTTTCCCCATGCCCTCTCTTACTCACCCCTTAGCTCACCACTGCTGACCTCACTTCGGCTGGCCATTCTATTGAAACGGCTTTCCCTAAAGTTATAAATGACCTTCTATTTCCCCAGTTTTAGGATCTGTTTCGCGCCTCCCTCAACTTGACCTTTCACTGACATTGACATCATGTACTGTTCTTTTCTTTCTGAGACGTTTTTCTTCTTTGAATTCTAAACTATCCCATTTGCAGTCTCCCATTTTATTGTTTTACTAATCATTTTAAGTCTCCTCTAATGATTGTCCGGCCACTTCTGTCCTGCTTACACTGCTGTTTCCTGCACTTCCAATCTAAGTTCTCTTAACTTTACACCATATGGGTCTGTCTCTTCTCTAGGCATTGGATATAAGTGTAGCTTGAAAAATGGGAGAGAACACTAAGATTTCTTAACTCTCTGATTCTTGAAGTTCCACATTTTAAAATAGTTTTGGAGGATCTTCTTTCTGCTCAGTAGCATGCTGAACATAGAAGAGAATTTAAAAGTGATAAAACTTCTATGTTCTGAAAGCTGGTAACCAGTTTAGACAGGTGCAATATATGCATATAAAATTTTTGAGAAACGATCCAAGGCAGAATTGGCTCATTCACCCATCAGTTGTGGCCCCTGTCCGCCAGTGGAGCATAGTTTCTGAACAAATACAACGATGAAGGAATGTCTCTTCTTTTATGGGTAAAGAGGACAAACACTAAGCCACCAGATAAATAACGGTGCTCTCCCTTTTCTAGAATTGAGGCACAAAGAGGAAATTACACAAAAATATGTCATTTTCTAAGTTGTATTCCGGCTTGAATACTTCCGGCTTTTTCACAGTTTTCAAAACTGCAACAGAACTTAAATTTAGTTTTTTAGGTTTGTCCAAATATTTTAAAACATACCATCCTTCTATTTTAAGAGAGAGAAAACCTGTCTGAGAAATGGTAGCAAGGAAAATGTCTCCCAGGTGAGTCAGGCCGGGACCTTCGAGACTACCTACCCCAGCTCTTCTCGCTGAAGCATTTATTGATTCATTGACAACTGTACATCGGGCACCTGCATTTCCAGCCATTTCTTTCCCTAGTAAAATAGCCTCGAGTATCTGATTAGATAACAAATCTTAGAAATTGGTATTTACCCTAGATTTATACTGAGCTATCTCTAGTGTATATTCACTCTTGGCAGATAACATACCATAACAAAAGCTTTTGGTTTCTGGCTTGAATAGGAATCATTATCTCAGGCATATCATGATCAAAATTTCTTTTTTTTTTGGCCCATTAGACTGCAGTTTCAAATGATGTAAAAAATTTAGAGTGTCAATCTCTATCCTTGATTCTCCATCTGGAAAGTTAGAGCCATATTTCTTACTAATCTACCAGTAATAAATCTGCTGTTCTTATACAAAATAATTATTCTATTATATAACTCTCCTTGGGCAGAAGGAAAGGAAGCAAATCTCTCATACACTGGTGCCTACCTACTTCTTGGTATAGCAACTACCAAAAGCCATAATAGACATAGGAATAAATGTCATAGCAGAAGCTTTATAGACTAAACCGAAAGAAAAAAAATTGAGCTATGAATACTTCAGAAATTGTTTGCCAAATACACTGAACCAGGAAATATAGGTTTCCTCATGACATGTTTATTTGAATTCCTAGTCCATTAAGAAGTAGTATGAAATAAACTTTTACTGCTTCAAATCCAATTTCTCCACTAATAGTCACTTCAGGTGAAATCCGCAGGCTCATGCAACCTGATCTTTACCACATCTCTCTAGGTACAGAAACAGGACCTGATAATCCCTGAAGAGTAGCCAAAACTAGGCCATATTTTCAAAATTGTATCAGAGAAAGTATGAAAATAAGAATGGCATATACATGGCCATCTGATTTATGACAAAGATGAAACTGTATGCAGTAAGAAAAAGTGCTTAATTATTGGGCTGACAAAAAAGTCCGTGTGGTTCTTTCCATAAAATAAAAGACACATTTTTTATTTTTACCAATAAATTGATTGATCTGGATATTTTGAGTACGTTGTCTATCTCCCATGAGGTAGAATGCTGACTGGTCTCAATTAAAGTCTCAATTTAATCTCTATCAACTTCAAATGGTCTAGCCAATTGTGGAGCATCACCCAGTGAGAAATCTCCAGCACGAAACTTCACAAACCACTTCTGACACATTTGACCAGTCACAGCACCTTCTCCACACAGTGCACAAATCTTTTTCTGCTTTTTGTCTGTGTTTTCAACTTTCTTGAAATAATAAGACATTTTATGCCAAAAATGTTTCATATTTTCTTCCATTTTCAACATTAAAATGCTACACAAAAATTCACCAATTTTGGTAAGTTTTGAAAAAATGCCCACTGATGTGATAGCTGTCACAATACAATCTAACAAAATTTTTTCAAGTGAAGTTAAAACCACTAAGCACTACTAGAGCCATCTTATGGAAAAAACCAAACACACTTTTTGGCCAACCCAATAAATAACCATAAGGAAACAATGCATTTTGACTTTGCTCTCACTCTAATCACACATACAAGTTCCAGATGAATTATAATCCATGTGTAAGAGGCAAAAATAATAAAGATTAGAAAAAGAGATAAGGAAACATTTCTATGACTTTGGAGTAGGCAAAACTTTTTAATAGATACAAAAAGTATTGAACCAAAAGCAAAAAAATTGATGAATTGACTATATTAAAATTAAGAACTTCTGTTTTTCAAAAGACATCTTTGAGGGATAAATAGGTGGTTCACAGAGGGGAAGAAGCTACTCACAATGCGTATATCCTGAAAAGACCTGTATCTAGAAGATCTATAAATCAATAATAAGAGTACTGACAACTCAAAGGAAAATGTGGAAAGACTTGAGCAGTCCTGTCACCAAAAAGGATAACGAAATGGTCAATAAATATATGAAAGTCACTTAACTTCATAAGTATGATAGATCACAAAAATGGCTCGCTTCTCCCATCCCGCCCGTCGTCCTGCCCTTTGCCTGGTAACTGGCGGTACTCGCTGATTTTGAATCTGAGCTAGGCGGTGTGACTCACTTTGAGCAATGGGATGTTAGCAAATGTCATGCAAACAAAGGCTGAAAAAGCACTTGCACCACTGCGCTTGTTTGCTCTTGCACCTGTGCCATTTCCATGAGAATGCTGAGGTTAGCCGCTGGAGACTGCATAGAGATGAGTAACTCCAAACACTCCAGCTGCAGCCAGCCTAGATCATCTTACACCCCCGGGCATATGAACAACGTCGGCTAGAAGCAGTGCAGCTGCCAAACCAGCCCCCAGCTAACTGCAAACTTGGGAGCAGCACATGCTTGCTAGAGAATATCACTGACATTTGGTGGTTCCTTGTTAGGCAGCATTATTGTGGTGGTAGATAACTGATACAACGATTCATGGAGAAGGTGCAAAGAAAACCTCAGTGCAGTACTACTACATATGCAAGAAAATTCCTGAAATGAAAAAAAAAGGAAGATCTCAGGTGTTAAGGATTTAAAACAGATGTGCTGTGAGCTGTAGTTTGCTGATAGCTGTTCTAGATGTTCCAGAAAACCAGCGAGTCCCATGAGAACAGAGACTACAGTTGACTTGTTCTCCATGGTGTCTCGAGGCGCTGGTGTCTAGTCATTGATCAAAAAATATTGGTAACAAATATATGTTTATATATTTAAAAGTACCTTCTTCAGGATATGACAATTTTCACACTAAAGTTTATTCAAAGAAAGAAAGGGAGCTAAGCTGAATTTCACCAAGAGATGATACAAAGTTCAAGGTGAATGGAGAGGAGGAGAGGAAGAGAGGAGAGGTAACGTGTGTGTGGAAGGGATACTAAAGGAATCATCCAAAGCAAAAATTTCCAAGGCTGGAAGGGTCATGAGAACTTGAGAGTTTGTAAACAAACAAAAAAAATTTCTTCACTCTGCTTTAAAAAAAAATTGTTTCATTTAAGAGGAATAGCCCTGGAGGTCTAGGAAATGTGTCAGTTCTCCCAGTTAGAGGATCTAAATGTGCTCTAAGCCTGGGAAGCATGATTTCTTCTGGTTGAGTAATTCTTTTCTTTCGGGGTCAACTCCTTCACCCCATTCATCCTTCTCTCTCTGAAAATGATCCAGGGAAACTCTGGGCTCCTTCCCTTGGCATTCCACAAATAGAACAGAGCAAGACATTAATGAAGAGAGAAAACAGTTTCCCATTTATTTGGCTTTCAGAAATATACTTGGAATGACCTGTGCCAGAGTTATACTATATCAAAAAAAAAAAAACCCCATAATCCAAAAGACTAACCCTTTTCAAATGATAACTAACTGCATTTTGTATTTTCATAGAATTACTTTATTTCCATAAAAAACAAAATTTCCATTTTTCCAATCAAGGAGCTGAGTTTCTAAAGCTTCCTGTGGTCTATTTACATTTCCTACAGTGACCTTCTTAAGCAACAGACCAAGGAAAATATGAAACCAATTTTTTATTTCATTTCCTTTTTTTAAGGGAGCCTGTATACTTTCCTGACCTCATTAAGGGCTCAGAGACAACACCAGTTTCTAAATACAAATTAGCAAATGTCTTTTATTACAAAAATGATCGTCAATTTTTGCTCATACCTTTACCTCTGGCTATGTGCTATGCACTAGATACTGGCATGACTATGGCATTTATTTTTCCTCAAGAGTAATTAGTTAGAACAATTAATTAGAAGAAGAATAGATTAGTAAGACTAATCTAAATGTCTGAGGCAAAAAGCAGGCTCCTTTAAGAGACTGATAGACACCGTGAAGGAGAGACTTATTACTATTCAAACAACATGGGAGGGGAAGGAATCAAGACCTAGAAAGTTTGGACTTATTCATTTGTTTAAACAATATTTTTTGAGGACTTCTATTTGACCAGCACTGTATTAGGTGCTGGCTGGAGGGAAAGGGACAAGGTTGCTAGTCATGGTGCTTCGGAGGTAAGAGTCGCCCTCAAGGCTCTTGGGTAATTGCAGAAGAAATGATTCTAAAGATAAGAAACCTGGAACATCATCAAACAAATTATTTTAAGAATGTTTTTGACTTTTCTACATCCCCCGTGGAGCAACAAAACAAGACCACTGTTTCAAGCATGAGGATTTTAAATAGTTCTGTGGATGTCATTCAGCCTAAAAGTTCTGCTGGCTTCCTCCATCTATTATTGTGTCTTTAGTTGCCTTATTTAACTCACCACAAAATGGCCTTTCAAACTCATGGCTTCACTTGACATAGTTTGTGTGGAATGCTCCTTTCCCCTTTGGAGGAAACCCCAATTGGCACAGCACTCCCAGACTCTCTTGGCTTCCTCCCACCCCCCACCCAGGCTAGTGGCATTACTTACCTGGGAGGGTAAGCGTGGACACAAAAGCTCTGCTTGAGCTTTTTTCTCTTCCTTTGTCTTGAGTGCAATCTGCCTGCAGGAAGCAGGAGACCTACTTGATAAGAATGCTTAACCCTGGGACTCCACATTAGGGAACTCAACCTACCTGCAGTTATAAATCACAGCCTCCGATCAAGACTTTCAGAGGAAAATTAAAAAATGTTGAGCTCTACATGTCAGCTTCCTCATTTAGTTTCTCAGCTGGTTCAGAACTTGGGAGAAGGAAAAGATGTCATTACTGCTGCCTCAAGCCATGACCCTAATAGCTGGTACAAAGGACCATGAATTCTGAGAAAAAGAAGACAGGGAAAGGAATTTTCAGGAAAAACAAAACAAAATAAAATAAAAACCAGTAACAATGAAAATGCTTAGAGGCATTTGCTGGAACAAGGATGCTTGCTTTGAGGCTTGGGCTTTAGGGAGGGGCGTAACATCCCTGACCTTGACTGTATTGTGTTGTTCAATTCTTTTGAAAGTTCACTTCAGGACAGCTTCTGCGCCCCAGTTGTCTAGGCATTTGTACAGGGGTGGGCAAACCATGGCCCACAGGCCAAATATGGGCTGACTTTTGGTTTCGTTAAAAAAAAGTTTTATTGGAACACAGCTAAACCTATTCATTTACATATTGTCTATGGCTGCTTTCATACAGCAATGGCAGAGTTGAGTGGTTGCAATAGAGACCATATGGCCCACAAGCCTAAAATATTTGCCATCCAGCCCTTTACAGGAAAGTTTACCAGCCCACACATTAATGGGTGGAATAGTCTGATAGCCCCGGCTGTGTTTCTCAGCCAGTTCTGTAAATCATTAGGAATTTTGGCCTTAGAATATTAAGTATTGACCTTCATCCTGGGCCAAGGTTGGACTCATCCAAGACTTGGGTAGCTGGTCTGCCTTTGATCTACCATGTGCTAATTACTCTTGTGGATTTTAGAGATCTATGTTGTAGCATTACCCACAGAAAAGAAGAGGACTTTGTTATGGAATAAATAACAGAGATGAGGGTCTCTACCATACTGTGAATATAACCTGCACTAGGGCAAAGGTAGGGGGAAATCTGCTGAAATTCTCAGTAAAACAAAGGCCAAAATAAGTACTACAGAGAGTTGATACAAGTGATGCCTTCACCTTGAAAATTATGCTGACACAAAAATAGCACATACACCTAAGATATCAGACGGAGACACTGCAGAAAGCTTTAGATGAACAGACTTTGGTATTTTAAGAAACAATTTCCCCCCTAAAAATAGAGGAAAATATAGAGCTAAGACATGGTTCCATTTAAATATATTTTTTAAGTGGCTGGAAAAGGAGGGCAAGTTTTAGTGGTTACTAAGACAGAAGAGTGACCGAGACTCAAAGAACCCTGAGAGAGGAAAAGTGAAATTGAATGTTAGGAATAAACTTACTGAAAGAGAAGAACACGAGAATTGAGAGGGACTCCTGATTTGAGCATCAGCAGGTAAAGCACTTGACCTTGAGTGGGGCTGAGAGGCCGTGTGGAATCACAGATTGGACATGCTAAGAAGACAAGAGGCAGAGACAGCCCTTCTAGACGTGGGAAGATCAGAAGGACATCTCCATCCAACCAAGCCAGCTATTCTCTGAAATCCAGATCAGCCAAAATATATCAGCATCAAGTAAGATAACTTGGCCAGCAGCCTTACTGTGTCCAATGAAGGAGATGCTATCGGCAGGTATCCAGGTTACAAAGAGCTCACATAAGTGATGCTCATCTGAGCCAGCGACGTAGTTTAGCAGCACTTGGTAGCCCATTCCATTTGTATAGTCCCAACTCAAAGACCCAGGGCACTCATAAACCCCACTACAGAGAGGGCAAAGTGGTCACCATACCTGACCAATGTGAGAGCAGATGAAATGACTCAAGGATGTTCACATAACTGGGACATTGGCTTTCCTGACTATGAAACTTGAGGTCAAAAGACTTTGGTTTAAATATTTGCAACATATGCATTTATGAAACAGTTTCTACACTTTCTAAGACAGTTTCCTCATTCAAATGGGAAAATATTCATGGAGTTTTTGTCAGAATTAAATGCAAAATTCTATGTGAAAATGCCGTTGCCGTATCTTGATGCAGACTCGGACCAGTGGGGTCTGTGTTTGTGGCTGCGATGAATAAATTCACACAGACTACAGAGGTCCTGTGGAGAAAAAGGGACGGCATGGCCACTCTCTGAGTCAGAGAGGGCCCCAACCCCTGTCTGGACACGCTTTTATTGCTTTTCTGGACAAATTACATTGAGGATGGTCCTCATTTACTATGCACAGGTTCACTTTAGGTGATTACCTTCTATAGCTAACAAAGGAAAGAATGTTGCTAATTACTTCAAAGAAAAAGATGTTTGCAAATCAAGGGGAAAAGTGTTTGAACTGGTTACACTCCATGCTTGGGAGGTTTAGCGCAGATTTTAGGAAGTTACTTTAAAAATATGCAGTAAATGTTTACTGCCTCAATTCAGGGTGATTGAGTTTTAGCAAAAAGCAAGCCTTGAAGCAGCCTAGGTACCATGCAGGCCTGATTCCCCACGGGAAAACTGATCCGTGGGCTCGGTTCCTGTGTGCAGACTCGCTCCGTGCCGGTTCTCCGAATCAGGGGCTGGGCTACCTTTGCCACTGCCACGTGGAATGGCTCCCTATAATATCTGGCATATATGAGGAACTCAATATTCAGGGATTCCATTTCCTTCCCATCTTTCTTAAAATAAAAGGAGATTTTAAAAAACGATAGACAGGAACCTGGAATCAGCACAAAATGAGTCTAAAAGGTCACTGTCCTCACCCAATTCCACAGCCTTTCATTAAAAGCAAAAAAGGACTCAGATTTACAGGGTAAGGCTATAGCAGACACTATGTCTAATAGAGCTTTTCCAAATTTCCCATTAAATTAAAATATCTATGAATTTAAACAAAAAGACAAAGTGATGACAGTACTGTAAATACAAAACAAGGAAACACCATAGCCCGGACTGCAGGCAGAATTTCCCCTGAATGAATCACACACGAGGATGGAATGAAATACATGTTCTTGAATTACATAACATATACTCCACCCTCTGAATCAGAGCTAAACAAAAGTCCCCCAAAAAGGTAACAAAAACTTTGTCCCAACCCAAAGGCTAAGTAAGAATGGGCACTACTCTGGAAGACAGGAACCCATTCAACAAATGCTTAGGAACTGTACCTCAGGCAAAGTCATGGTCTTCTCTGGTCCCTCACTGCGTTAGCCCCCTTCTTCAAAATTGTCAACCTGTCCTTATTCCGCCATGTAGAGACTCACATTCCTGGACATCATTGCAAGCAGTTGGGTAGAGTGCACATGTGCAGAAAGTTTATATCCTGAGAAATTTTGTCACCTAAGGAAAAGCGTTGTCAGAAGGGATGGGAAGAGAAAGCATACTGGGCATGACACGTGCTGGGGGCAAAGTCTCAGTGTTCTCTCTTGTTGACAAGAGCACTGTAAGTTGCATCTGACTTTCTAGCTTTGTCACGGGACCAGACAATCTGAGCAAGAGAAGATTCCCACTGAAGACCTGAGAGTCATAATATGTGATTGCCTCCTGGGCATCATCACACTCAGCAGGTGGTAAAAACCACCTTTAGTATCAGGAGATGGGCTGGAGTAGGAATTGACAGGGTCTCTAACATTGAGAGGAACAGAGAACTAGCTAGTTTATATCATTTATACACTTTGAGAGCAAATCCTTGGACTCTTCCCAATAAAAAATTAGCAAACAAACGTATTAGGCGAAGCCTATAAAAAGACAACAATATAAAGTAAAATCGAATAGAATCTTTAAAATAAATACGTTTTAAAATGATTTATTACAAATATTTCAAAATACATAAAAATAAAAAGCATTGTGTAACATTTATTGCTGTGTAACAATATTACCACAAACTTAGTGGCTTAAACCAACACTATTCTATTATCACACAGTGTTTCCGGGTCAGGGGTCCAGGCGTGCCTTAGATATGCCCTCTGCTCACTGCCGGACAAGACTGCCATCGAGCCAGAGTTGTGCTCTTAGCTGACACTAAGCTGGGGAAGGACCCCTTGCTAAGCTTGCTCAGGTGGGCAAAATCCAGTTTCTTGTAGTTGTACAACTGAGGGCTTTAGCTTCTGTCTGTCTCTTGGCCAGAGGCTACTCTCAGTTTTTCACAGCTACTGGCTGTTCCAGCCATCTCCGATTCTCTAACACGGCTGCTTGCTTCCACAAAAGAAGCAAGGGAGAAGGAGGCCCCAGAATATGTAAATTAAGAACCTGGATTGGGATCCACAAAAGGCAAATAGATTGAAATAACAACACATATAGGAGCACTAGCCTGAAGGTTTTTAATTTTTTTAATAGAATGTAAAGAAAACCCAATGTCATTAATAAAATTAAAATCTGCATTAAATCAGTAATTTGAAACATAAATTTGAGAACCACCTAGAATCCTAGAATTAATGATCAAAGAGACTAATTTATTTATACAAATTATTTATCGTGCATCTACTATATGCCAGACACTGTAATAGACACTGGAAATATAAAAAATATATAAATAAGACAGATTGGGTTCTAACATCATAGTTCTTAGATTCTAATAAAATTGTAGACAATTACGAATAAATAAACAATTAAATACACAAAAATTCTAGATTTCTAAAAATGCCATAAGAGAAATACACTTGATTTTGTAGTAGAAGTATTTGGGCAGAGGAGAAGCTACAGTACATAGGACGGCCAAGAAAGGTTTCTCTAAGAATAGCATTTATGATAAGGATAAAATGAAAGACCCATGTAAAGAATAAAAAAGAGCACCTAAAGCAGAGATAATAGCAACTGCAAGGGCTTTAGGCACACATCTCCTTCCTCATAAATTCTCTTCTAGGAGCAACTGTAAGGCTAGGTAACTGGAGCATGTGTGAGAGAGAGAGATTAACGTGAAATGAAGTTGAAAATGTAGACAGACAGGAGTGAAATCCTGCAGGGCCCATACAGACCATCATAAAATATAAAAGATACTATTATAAGTGCAAGAGGAAGCTTTTGAAGGATTAGAGTACATCAATATACATCTAATAGACATCCCAGAGAGATAGATAAGAAACAAAGGGGCAGAAAAAA
>PVKM010032762.1:0-16312 GCA_004027735.1 Carollia perspicillata
TCCCACAGAGTCATACAGGAATGCTAGAAGAGCATCCACGTAAAATCTGCTGCTTTCTCGTAAGGCAAGGCCAAACGTGGGAGGTAAGGTGGGGATAAAGCAAATGCCTCTCAGGTGTCAGTCAAAATAACTGTTAGCTTCTACTCACAGGGCAACATTCACTGCAAGGAATAGAATACAGTGGAACCTCAGTACTCATTGTTAATTCATTCTGACGAGTGGCAAGCAAATGCCGACTGATGAAGCACTTTTTCTCATCAGAATGCATTGAGTACTGGGTTTGACAAGTTCTGAAGCCTACGAGTACTGAGGGATGACTGACTGTATGTCCAGAGCCATCCTATTGAGGCAAACTTAACAAGAAAGTGATCGTGGCCCTCACTAATGAAAGTCCTCTGACCTGGGGAAATGAAACCCATGGAGGATGAATGGTTCACCTGCAATCTTTGGTACACACTGTTTCGTACTGTCCCTAACAGTGCAGACAGTTTTGGTGTCTTCTCATTGTCATTATGTACCTTTCCTCCTTTGCCCTTTGTCTAAGGCTCTTCTCCAACAACCCCCAAAGTGGAGGGGGAGTGAGTGGGAAACGATATAACAAAACAGAGTCTCCTTAATCACTCGAGGGATACAAATTGAAACAGCTCCATCAGTAGATAAAATACACCTTCTAATTCACTGATGTAGAACTGGAACAACCCCTTAGCAGTGGTGATAAGGATGATCACAATTTTTATTGGTCATTTACCGTTTAAAAGGGGTTCTTTGCTTATCTAAGCCCGGGAGAGGGCAGAAGGTTCTTCATTCTGACATTTTAAATGTTGGTCAAAAAATCGTAATTCTAAATTAACTATTCTTGGAAAGAGCTGATATGTACTTAAACTTCTCTGGAAATTTTCCAGAGGGCTCCATGTTTGATCCAACTTTTACTTTTTTATCCTTAATAGTGCCTGTCCATAGCGAGAACTTAAAAGATGTATGTCTTCCTGCCAAACCAACAAAAGAGAGTGGCTAGCTGGCTTAGTGGGAACGTAGTCAAGCTAACGAGCCCAACCAAGTAGCCATCCTAGGAGCACATGGTGGCAGGAAGGTGCTGGTGAGACGGAGCAGATGAATAAGTAAAATTCCATCACCACTTCAGGAAAAGTAGCTTATAAAGCAGTAGCACTTTCTACATATGTAAAGGGTAGCTACTGATTTTTAGTACAATCTGTACCTTTCTTTCAAAAGTTTAATGAAAGTAGCATAACAACAGCCTCGAATGTATTTATTTTCATTATCAAGACAGTCAAACGAGCACCTACTAAGATGCACTAGGGATGGAGCTGTGTTCTCATTGGGATGAGCGTGGCCAGAGGGGGCAGGGCCGTGAGCACCCGGAGGGCACGGAGTGTTTATCGCCATCTTCACACTAACTCGGGTAGTTCCTGGCATGGGGGCAACACACCAAATGAAAGTTAGTTCACAAAAATGTATAAATAGTGAATAAAAAAATTATAAGAGCTCTAAGAAATCGCTAGAAGTTATCTATATTCACTCGTTTGTGGCCTGTCTCCCTATCAGACCATAACTCCTCAAATGCAAGGATTTCATGTGACTTATGTCTAGTGCTTAGAATAGTACCTGACTCCCTATCTTACACTGAAATGGTACCTGATCCCATACCTTATTTTTGGAATACATGAATGAATATAAGAATAAAATATATGTTTTTTAGTTGGAAAGCCTAAAGTCATTTATTCATCTTTGACTTCTCTTAATATACCTACTTATAGATGTACAAAATGAACAGATTTACAAGATAGGATAAATCTATGAGTACACCCAAATTGTCAAAGATAAGGGGTCTGCTTTAGTTCTTTCTAGTAGTGCCTAGTTAAATCTTGTGCCATGGCAACTGCTTAGTACCTGGTTATGAATCAAGGAAATTTAAGAAATTATTAGGGTTAAGATAAAGGTAATTTATTTTATTTTTCTTTTCCACTGATAAACGAGGTCACATAAAATATTTACTTTATAAAATGACATATAGAGAACCACAGGTGGAAAATTTTAAATGAGATAACAAATTTCAGAGGTGTCATAATTCTTAAGAAGGGTTAGGTAGAAGCAGTAAGAATCCTTGCCTTTTGAAAGTAGTCCAGTAGTCCAGGTTAGAAGCCCAGAGAGGAAGGGAGAAAGGGAGGAAAGAGAGATTGTATTTTTCCTTATAAAAGAATCAAAGTAAAACAAACATGTTTGCAATGTCTCTGCAACAAAATTCAAGATGTACACATGTAAACAAAGAAAACATAAGATCATATTAGTGGTTTATTTATATAGCAATATTTTTCCATAGTTGGATTTAAAATGACGATCTATCTGAATTTACCTGGCATAGTACTTTCAATCTAATTAATCATTGTGAAGGGGTATTTCCAAGGTAAAAGGAAAACCTGAGACAATATTTCACACAAGGCTTTGAATTTTTGATGTTTTAATCATAAGTAAACATATATTAATTCAGAACTACATTAAAATGCTTAAAATGCATATAATAAATTACCAATTTTGTTGTACGATGATGAGGAAATGCTTCAAACCAGGACTGAGGTTACATGGAATCAGCTAAAACATCCTACAATTCATTTATGTTTTAAAGATCAGTTAGGTATCACCTTTGGGCAGGCTTCAACAAAATAATTACCTGTGGATCCTATAGCACGCAGAGGAACGGATGGAACCCATGAGTGGTAATGGGACCATAGGTGAGTGGTAATGACTCCCTGGCTATGTTTTTTGCAGCCATGGTCAAGACAGTTCAATACACTCAGTTCCCAGCATCTAGGGAGTAGAAAACCTGGGACTAAGCTTAGATCACATTTAAGTCCATGGTCTTCCATCCTCAAGAAGAAAGCAGAGAAAAGATAGGCTAAGCAAAGAAATGGTGTTGAGGGCCTAACTATGCATATGAAGATGGTGCCAAGAGAGTAACACCAAACAGTCCTGAAAATATGACTGCCTAGTTGGCAGTTTACAACAATAAAATGGATTTGGCCATGCTATGCTGGCCACCATCTGAGTGATCACTTTGATCAGATATTTCATAACACTCTAAGATCTCCAGAGTTCTAAAACATCTCATGGCACGTCATGAGTCATCTATTACAACTGGTTCCAATCCATTATACATTCTATTTTTGATTACATTCTAAAAGGCAATTTCTATCTAATTTACCATCTTTCCGTAGGCTGAACATTTCAATTGGCCTTCTATATGAAAAAAACTTGCTGCTTTTACATAATGAAATTTAATTCAGTAATTTGAGGCCACTTTACTAATTTATCAACTTTCTTTAACCCTTACTAGAGAATATTTATGTCTCCCACCTTCTCCCACCTTCAAGTTATCAACAACCTTATAACACATTCAACTCAATTCTCTAGTTTGTTAATAAAAATATTGAATACTAAGGCTTAAACCAGATTTCCTGCAGGACTGTCATTAATATCCCTCTCCGAGTTGAGGTAAAGCCATTCATTTGACTTTCCTTGGCTAATTCTCTGTCCATTTTCAAATGAAAATTATATAATCCAATATTCTTTTATTTTTTAACCTAAAAAGCCACACTAGGCAAATATCTACATAGAACAGGTGTGTACAATAATATGATTTGTACAATGCCTTTACAAATTATCACTTCTAAAATGGAAAAAATGAACTAATTCATCCTAGAGTGCTTTACGGCATCTATGATCAGTTATCATATATATGCCCTTTGAAGCTTAATTTCTAAATGCATCAGAGATAGTGAAAGAAATAACAGTCTTTAATAAAATTCTAGACTCGCATGCAAACACATGTATATGTGTAAGATTTTTAAAAATCATACTAAATCTATGATGACAATTGATGTTTGACATAAAGGTAATAAAAGCTTGATATTGGGCTTTCAAGTAAAAGTACTACCTGATTCCATACACAAGACAAACACACCAAACATGAATTTTTCTAACTATTCTTTTTAATACATAAAGCATTTTACAGACAAAATTTCTTTCGCTTCTTTCTCTCATAAAGCCTAGATTATGGTTAATATCTCATGACAGCAAAAGTAATACTGTAACAGATATTAAAGCATTTTTTCAGCCACTTATTCTATAAAATATTAATTTCAAGCCTGTGCATGTGCTGTACATATAGGGGATTAGGCAACTGAGTTCCTCCTCTTTTCTAAATCAATAAAATATAACATGTACCGCATCAATCACCGTTCACTCTTCCTTTAGTACACAACAACTGCAAGGCGGAGATTTTTAAAAATATATATTTAAGCACTCATGGAGATATGACCAGCTAGAGAGGATGTTAGCAATACTTACCTAGGAAGGACAGGTTTTTCTCTAGAAGCAAGTCTCTCAGTAGGACTTCATGCTCATAGCCAATGGCACTGGGAAGCGTTCGTTAAGGACGGGGACACACATAGAGTTATGAAAAGATGCTATCAGGAAAACACTGATACCAGGTCTATACGTTGAGAGGAAATGGGAAATAAGATGTAATTATAGCAACTACGTCCACCTTTAGCCTATATCTGTGAGATTTCTATACAGCCCCTTCACTTTAAATGATTCAATAGTTTTCTCTAATGTTTATATGCATTTTGGCAAATGAGGATTTGTAAATGGATGTATATGTAGTTTACCTTGTTTTGAAAAGAGGGACAGTCATTTTAAATATCTTTGATATTCTATTAAAAATCTCTCGATTCAATTTAGCACACATTTACTAAGCACCTACTAAGCACAGCAAAAAATACCAAAAAGCCTTTACCCTAAAAGAGCTTCCAATCTTACTGAGTTCTGTAAGTCTCCTGTGAATTCATACTTGCACAGAGCCGGCCTTTAGCAGTTCCTGTATCACTTCCAGCCTACTTCCAACCTACTGTTGGCAGTCTTCTGTGACTTGGGAAGCCGAACAACTAACTTGTTGAGATTTACATATAATATGAAAGACAGACATCTTTGAAAGGACTGTAGGTTAGGGTGTGTGTACAGGGCTGTTTGAAGTCTTCTTCTCATGTGTGTGCAAGTCTACCGATATTATAATATGCATACAAACAGATACATATAGGGATACGTACATTTTAGAGTGCTTACTATGAGGCAGACACCCTGATAAGTCTTTTATATATGTTACTTCATCCTTACAGTTGTCATCATCCTTGTTTTACAGATGAGGAAACTGAGGCTTAGAAAGGAATCTGCACAAGGTCATACGGTTAACGTGTGGCAAAGCAGAGGCGCAGAGGTCTGTGCAATCCTGTATTTATGGCCTCCATACAACTTCTAAAAAGTATTAAACTTAATTATATAAAAATAATTAACACTAGCTAATATTTCTTCAATGCCATATGCTAACCTTTTAGGCTGTAAACACTGTGGGATACTATCATCTTATTTAATCTTCGTAACAACCACATAAATTGGTAGTCCCACTTTTACGGTTAAGGAAAGCAAGGTTCAGGAAGGCTGAGGAACCTGCTGAAGGCCCCGTGGATAGTAAGTAAATAATGAAACCAGGAATGAGCTTGAAATTCTGGTGTATTTTCCAAAAGGATGGGATTGTGCAAAGTCTGAAAAGGAGCTTTCTCCTATTCTGGTACTTTAATTCTGTCCACAGCATTTGGTCCTAATGACCTAATTCTCCATTTCACTGATAATGCCAACCTGGTCATATCGTTCCTTGGCTTACCAGAGACTTCCATTCTGATTGTGCTCTGCAAAAGTTCAACTTAAATCAAATAAAGCTGATACATTATTCGTTTTTAAAAAACTTAGCAAATTATCCTATCTTTTATAAACACATACAGGTAACAACTATAGCTTAGAATTCCAGAGATGTGGCCACTTATACCAGCTGTCAAAATGAGCCCTAAGTCATCATCAGTGCACTTTCCTCCTGTTTCCTCCCACCACTCCAACATGCATGGCTACGTTTATTTAATTTTTTAATGGAAACAAAATTAAGGAAACTCATTTTTATATCACAAAATTTCACACATTTCCAGAGTCCATTGAAGACATTTGATGACTGCCTCTCAATGATGTCTCATTACCAGGGGCATACCATATTTTAGAACTAAATTATTTACTTCTATTCCACATAAATGTGCTCTCACTTTTATTGTTGTAAATTATTTACATCTAAAATGTTGAATCATGAAACTGAGGTTACTGATGGTACAGAAATGAAACCCACAGCATTTTAAGCTTCCTGCATCATTATCTTTCCTTGCTTCTCTGCTTAGGTCTTTGTCTAATAGTTATGTCCTAAAGTCACACTCTGGAAAGTTGAGGTGGCTGCTTTCTCACACCTTTTGTGTCAGTGAATATGACTTGTGGCAGGAAAGGTGTGGGTAGCCTGGCTATGTAGAAAAAAAAATAGAAGACGCAGAAAGAGAAAGAACAATGACAATTTATAGTTTCTTTGTTACCGTGCTTTTTTGGTGTCTTATTAGTAAATGACCAATTTACTTTATTCTACTTACACAAATGTCTATGTATAACATTTTCATAATGTAGTAAAAAAGCTTTTTACCTATTCGATTTACTAAATGTGTGCTTTCTTTCTCACAAAATGATGTACTTTACTGAGGGTAAGTGCTGTAAACAGTACCAAATCATCAAAACAGCACAAAAATAGCATTTTCACTCACATGGAAATCCAGTAATTTTGATTCAGTGTGAAATAAAATAATTCCTATTGATCAGTCTAAGAGACATCTATGGAAGTGTATTTGCATTATATAAAGCTGCTACTACCTCAATGCAAAGATGAAAATCAGTTCCCTATAAACTTCCCAGCCTATTTTATTTTGCATTGTAAAAGCAATTACCAATTTAAAATTTTGGAAAAATCCACTTCTTGTTTTTTCTTTTCTTGATATAAGCCATATTTAAAATAAAAAGGTCTAGAAAATAAAGCTGGTAAAAACAGTAATTTTACTGGCAATAGGCACAATAATGGAACTACAAAATTATAATCTAGTCAGTGAATGCAATTTATAGACATACATCATTATCTTTATCAATTGAAATCATGTACTACATTAAATTCTACTGGCAATAGCACAGAGAAAAAAGGAAAGTGAATGATGGCAAAAATGTAAGGAAAATACTCCAAACAGAATTCATAATGCTCCATAAGCAGAAACACTTAGACTTTGTCTATAATAATACCTATTATTGATGTATGGCAGTGACCATGGGGCAAAACTTGTAAATAACCTCACAAGCCATTTTCTTCTCCAGCAATACAGCAATCTAGTTTCCCGTAAGCATCTCAACTATTACTGAAAAATAGCCTCCTGGCATTTACAAAGCAGTTGACTTCATACTTTAGTCCATGCATATATAATTAGATAGTTATATCCAAAATCAATATGCAATCCTTCAAAAGACATTATGCTTTTAAAACCTTAACTTTAAATTGATTTTTAACTATTTTATGTGCTTGAAAATTAACATGTAATCCCGCCCCACATAGTCTTGAAATGGTGTTGGTTGTTACATGAATGTGGTAAACTTTATGGCTATGGCAACTCAGGCTGCTTATCACAACGTTGTAATTTTATTAGGTTAGGTTGCGGGGAACAGACTTGGAGAATAAATACACTAAGGGCTATAATGTAGATAAAGACTATTCTTACAAGGGGGCTCTGTTAAAAGATTATTTTAAAGGTGATCCTTTATGAACAAAAATGAGTGATTTTTTTAAACAAAAAGTTTACTGACTCTAAGCATTTGGGAAACAAGGTGAAATAATAAACACCCACGCATATGGAGCATGTACACTTGACTAGCAAGGGCTTCCAAGAAAGCCTCTTGACTGGTTGCCAAGTCACAAATGGTCACAGTGCCACCCACACCAACAAAACCTATATCAGGAAGGGCATGTTCCATTCAAGAAATGTGAGACTCATGGACTCAAATATCTATATATATATATTTAAAGTACTCCATAAGTAGCATTTTTAGCTAAGGATTATAATGATATTCTTAGTGTGGCCACAATACTACTAAATGTATTGATGGATAATGACCTGTGTCATGAAGTCATCACTATCCACTCAAATCCTGTATTAAGAAGTAAGCATTAACTCTTTAGTAATCTCAAAGTCTTTAATGAATGACTGCCCATGTTTTTACAGTCTTAAATTCAGTCCTTAGGGGCCCTGGCCAGGTAGCTCTGTTGGTTGGAACATCATCCCATTGTGCCAAGGTTGTGGTTTGATCTCTGGTCAGGGCACATACAAGAAGCAACAAATGAATGCATAAATAAGTGAAATAACAAGTCAATGGTTCTCTCTCTCTCTCTCTCTCTCTCTCTCATCAATAATAAAAAAAAATTCAGTCCAGAGGGAAAAAGTTAGGTTGGTTTCTCTAAAAATGTTTATTAGGGAACTAAATGATTACTCAGATTGTAATCAGCATTTAAGCGGTAAGAGTCTACTGCCCTTTAAAATGTGCTGGTCTCTGGCGACATTTTAATCAGATCATCCTTCAACTTCAGGCAAAATTTATTCTAGCAAACTCAACTGAATTTGGCTCATTTTAAATAGAAAATTTGTTCTATTTTTAAAAATGTTCATTGAAATGGTTAGATACATTCCAAGACAGTATGTTACCTGCCTAATGACTCTGTACCTTCAAACTCATTGAAAACCAGGCAGTTTGAAATAAGCATGTGAATGTGCAGCTGCTGAACTGACATCTTCCCGGGGCCTATCTGGTTTTTCTGAAGCGGTAGGAGAGAATGGTCTGCAGTGACCCTCCAGCTGATTGAATGTAAAATAGAAGAGTATGAAATGTGTTTTGTGAAGCAGAACTTTATGTCACGTTAAAGCTAGACACATCTCCTCCACTGACACTAAGCTCGTCAATTGTGCACCTAAAATTTTATGGGAAAGGATACTGTTTGATGCAGTCCACCAGCGGTCCATAACAGCAGTCGTTCACGATGCACTGCAGACAGATAAGAGGAGGGGTCTGGGGTGCGGTGACTACAGAAACCACCACAGTTAAACAATATCCTAAAAGCTGTGTCTGAAAATTTTTCCCTTAATTTTTTTTTTAAAGGCTATCAAAAGGCTTTTCAGATTTAATCACAGAAAACAAAAAGTGCATGGTTTTTATACACTATAAAAGCAAGCTATTAAAAAGTGAACTGCTCTTCTCACAAACATCGCATTGCCATTTATGGAGCACCCTGACCTCAGTGATAGTTTATGATGACAGTAATTAAATGAGGTTTAAAATCCTTTACTCTGCTAGGCAGATAACAGCATCGCCACTGAAAATAGACAGCTGTGATTAATACCTGATAGACCTGATTTGCTAGAACTCCATCTGGAATCTGAGAAGGGTCCCGTAGCATACTATTTATAACAGACTTGGAGGCTGCGGAAGAAAAGAGAAGAACCCTTAGCAGACAGTCAACATACTTTTAATGCAACATGAGAAGGGACACACACCTATACACATACAAATCATGACAATGGAAACACAACTGATAGTAATCATTTCCTTTTTACAAATCTATGAAAAGCTTTTAATTAGACCTTTTTGCCAAGTTTGTGAGCTACGCTGCCAGATTTGAAGATGACCTAATTTTTCCAAGGTAAATTAACAAGTACAGATCTAGCATATGTCTATTTGCAGATGAATTAGCTTTGGAAAGCCCAGTTTGGGGAAAAAAACACAACAAAGACAATCAGAAAAGAAAATATTTACCTTTTGTAGGTAAGTATTTTATAACCATGTGTATTTGGAGGGCTTAGTGAAGGCAGGTCAGATTCAAAGACTTCAACGATGTCAATAAAAATAACTTTCAGACGAGAAACCATCTCTGAATTCTAGACCTTACTAAAATAATTCTCATCAACTGCTAAACAATGTATGTCCATTTCACAGAAATATAGGTAAAATGACTGACAATTGAGAGAAACCTAAGAAAATATACAGGCTCTGCACAAATAACACCCCTTTTTTATTACAAAATATTTTATTTCAAAATCATATGCATGAAATTCTATAACATAATGATATCAGACTCAAGCACACCATATGATATATGTTTTTTAGGTTTTATATGTTTATTTTTAAAGAGAGGGAAAGGGAGTGAGAAAGAGAGGGAAAAGAAACATCACATTTCTTTGTGTGTCCCCCACTGGGGACCTGGCCAGCAACCCAAGCATGTGCCCTGACTGGGAATCTAACCAGTGATGATCCTTTGGTTCACAGGCCAGAACTCAATGCACTGAGCCACACCAGCCAGGGCACCATATCACATTTTAGGTGACATGTTCAAATTACTGTCCATCTCATGTAAGACATTCACATGCCCTACCAGCCACACTCATGCAAGCCTTACTTCTGCCAGACCCTGTATATACTCATATATACATACATTTATATATGAATTTTTGTTCCAAAATATGTATCATTAAATCCAAGGTAAATTAAATTGACCTTATCCCAGGGAACAGTTATGGAAGAAGAGGCTACAGAAGGCTTCTAATGAGGGATGCTACATCAGGTCACATTCTTTGAAAACTGAGGCAGGAGATCCTGGCCTCGCTGTTGACTGCAGGCACATGAAACCCAAGGTGGTCAAAACTTCCTCTCCTCTGCAACGGAGGCATGCAAGTTTCTAGACCAGTGATTTTCAACTGGTGTGCCACAAGGATTTTTAAAACATTCAGTACCCGACTATTTAGTCAGGGACACTGACCTCTTTTCCCTTAGGTTGTCAAATGAAAAAAATTACAACATCTAACACAACAATAGCTGTCCAGTGTGAATGAATCAAAATTACATGCTTTTTTGGGTCAGATTGGCAATATATATATATATATTTTTTGGTGTGTCACAGAGTTTTAGTAATTAGTTTATGTGTGCCATGAGATGACAAAGGTTGAAAATCGCTGCTGTGGACCGAAGCTACGTCAGGTGTTGCCTAGGAATCAATTCACTCAAGTCCTCCAATGGAATAATTCCCACGTAGTTAGCAAAATAGCTTAAGGTCTGGTCCATACAAACACAATAAAAAATGCATATTGGATAATTATTTAGTTAGTAGAATAAACACAGACCATGGATTTACATCATTCAGGTTCTGACATGATTTTTGGCTTACCCCCCTTTTTAAAAGTTGTTATGTTCTCTATCAAGTTCAGTTCTGTAAGAACACTGACAGAGAAGATAAACATTAGTAAATACTGTGAAAAGATATAAAGAAATTATATCTTTTTCACTTTAGTGTAGGGTCCACAAAGAAATAATGAAATACAATTATTTTAATTATTTCCTATTTTTAGTCACATAAGTGCATGCTTATTGTAACATTTACGTACTTACGGCCACTTGTAAATGCATTTGCACTGCAAGTGGAGGGGCCATATCTGGAATCCTAACTGAGCATCATCACCTGAGAAAGCCCGTTCAACCCTATGTATACAACTAGCTCTGCGACCTGGGCAGCCCTATGGAACCTTTGAAATTCAGTGTGTTCATCTGTAGAAAGTGATAATATTATTTGAGTTTACTATGTTAAAGGTTTCTTGTGTGATTCTATAGAGCAAATACCTTCAACAGCTATTTTGTTATTTATTTTGTTAAAGCTGCAGTAATATTGAGAACCAAATCAGGCTTAGGCATTTACTTCATATAAACTTAAGTTGGACTCAATCACTTCTGAGGGAAATTACCATGGATGAATGGTACAAACACTGGGAACATGAAACAGCAAGTCATCTTATTGTAAAAGAATAAATTACTGCAACAGTAGTGTTCAATAGACAGTAATGTACTTGGTAAACTCACTCAGTTTTCCTAACTTAATTGTAAGGCCTGGTGAATCAGAGGGACCAGGGAAGTGCTCAAGCATTTCATTACCTTCTCTGAGGGGAGTTGCTCTCTCTGGTTTGCCATTCAGTCATCAGATAGTAATGGCAGACACATTCGTTTAGATTACCCATGATGCCCCCAATGTTTCAAGGAAACAAGAGCACCTTTCCAGATGTGCCTGTACCTGGTCATTGCTAAGATGTTACACTGCTAACTTTCATACCCTTGTGAGGATAAAACTATTACTCTCTAAATGGCCAGACAGCATAATCAAAAGTGTTATCCTATGGAAAATTACAGACCTCATAACCAACAACATGCAAACTCATGGCTAAAGTCTTAAAACAAACACTCTTTTTTAAAAAAGAAGAGGAACAATACTCTTTAAGACATAAGAAACTTAGGTCATTTATTTTATGAGGGAAGAAAGGGAAATATTAAAAAAAAGAAACTAATGACATAATTTTCCTCACAATATAAACTTTAGAATAGTGTGCTTATCAGAATTAAGAATCATAGCCAATAAACTTTTTAGAAAATGGTTTGAATGTATTGAGTAGCACACTGTACAAATCAAAGGAAACTTGAAAGAGGAAGTCAGTCATTTTACATTGAATAGTAAAAACTATATATTGAGTCCACATTCATGCAAAAAGTATGCCTGCATCTCAGATGAAGCCGGAGAGTGCAAACTTACTTTTTACACACATATTCTGAAGCTTGAGAACTGCCAAGTGGATGAATAACAGCATCAACCAGAGAAGGAAAGGCAACTGCACAATATTGGGAGGGCTGGGGATGAGAGGCCTCAAGAAAGCCTGTGACTTTCATGGAAGATGTCCCTAGGTCAGCTACTACCTCTGTCCAATTCTCACCTGTATTTTTGGACCATTCATGGACAGAAAAGTCTTGTTCTCTCTAACCTTTACCAGAGGTATTCATTCTATAAATTTCATAGTTTACCCACCAGTGCTTCAACTGCCTGGAGTTCAACTTTCTACCAAGCATGCACAAAGCAGGAAGCATGAGTCACTTGGAGCTAGATGCATAAGAACAGGAGAGAGCTGGTACCTGTTAAAGCTACGGAGGACTGGCAGCAAGCAATGCCTGGACTAAGACACAATGCCTAAGTAAAGGTTATGATAGTTTTACCATGAAATATTTCTGACAAGAAGAAGTCAGAAGACTAAGGTAATAAACATCTGCCCACCAGCCACTCTGATTGAATTTCTAGATCTGTAAATGAACTTTAAATATTCTAATATTAATTTGTAAAAACTCTTTAAATGTATCAGTCTTGCTAGAGGTTGGTTTATTATAATCTTCAAATAAGCAAATTTTGGTTTAGTTGATTCCCCCTAAATTAAATTATATTTAATTTACTTTTATGATCATTATTTCTTGCTTTCTACATTGAATTCGCTACATTATTCTTTTGCTAACTTACTATTTTTATTAAATGAAATTTCAATCTTTTATTTTAACATATACTTTATAAGGCTATAATTTTTCCGCTAAATTCTGCTTTAGCTACATGCCATAAGTTTTGTTGTCATTATAAATATTTTATAGTTTCATCATATCATCATTTATCCACAAATTATTTTAAAACTTATTTCGACATTTTATGTTTCTAATTTGATTACATCATGTTCAAATTATGTAATGTTTATATTAATTTGGGGGAATTTGACTTCCTCTATGCTTTAATATACAATCAATTTTCATAAATGTCTTAAGTCTTAAAAAATACTGAAGTTCCTATTTTTGAGGTACAGAGTTCAGATATGTTAAGTAGGTCAAGAATTTTAATTGTATTATTCATATCTATATTCCTATTTTTTCCAAATTAGGTGTGAAATAATAATCTATTACTATTGTATATCAGTCTCTCCTTATAATTTTGCCAATGTTTGCTTTCTATGTTAGGGGGCTATATTGTTGGTTACATAAATTCATTGTTTTACATACACTTCTTGAAAATTATGCCTTTTGGCATTAAGTCATGACCTTTCCTATCTTTTTTACTTTTGGTCTGAGTTGAATGTTATCTAAAGGTAACGCTGCTGTCCCACTTTTCTTTCAGACAGTATCTGCCTGATATATCTGGTGTATCGTTTCTTTACTTTGAACTTTATTGTGTCATCAAGTCATAGTATAGCTTTTAGCTAGATTTTCTAAAATCAACTTAGAAAAACCTATGCTTTGTAAAAACAGGTTAATCTACTTGTAACAGACACATTCAGACTTCTGTATAACCTCTTATTTTCTATGCTTTGCTAACCATTCTCTTCCCTTCTTTCTTTGCTCTTTACTACTTTCAAGTTGGTTAAGATTTTTAATTCCCCCTTTCTCTTTTTATTCACTTGGAAATAATACAGTTTACATCTACTTCTTTAGTAGTCCTCTCCACAAAATTTGTAAATAGTATTTAATCTAATTATATCTCTTATGTAATTCTGTGTATAAGAAATTTAGAATGTACTCACTCCGATCAGGAAGCGCCCCTGCTTAATAAGCCTACACATCATTGTATCTATTCTTTTTGTCCAACAAACTTGTCCACAGACACAGTTTCCCAGTTAATATCACGATTGTTAATTTTATGTCAACTTAACTGGGCTACAGAAGGCCTAGACATTTGGTCAAACATTACTCTGCATGGGTCTGTAAAAGTGTTTCTGGATGAAATTAATCGTTGAAGCAGTAGATTGAATAAAGCAGACTGTGGGTCTACTGTGGGCAAGCCTTACCTAATCAGTTGAAGGCCTGACTAGAAAAAAAGACTGAACGGTAAAAAATTCTTTCTGCCTGATGGTCTTCAAGCTGGGACACTGGTAATTTCCTGCCTTTAAACTCAAGCTAATACATTGGCTCCTCTTGGGTCTTAAGCCAGCAGACCTTCGGATTGGACCTACACCATTTGGCTTTCATGGGTCTCTAGCTTGTCAACTAAACCTTGGGAATTATCTGCCTCTATAACCATGAGAGCCAATTTCTTAAGATCAATCTCTCCTACCTCTTCTCTCTCTCTCTCTACACACACACACACACACACACACACACACACACACACACACACACACGCTGGTTCTGTTCTCTGAAGAACCTTGACCAGTGTCTTTCTATTTTTTTAAAAATTCAATGCTTAGATTTATCACCATGTTTGCCAATTTCCTTTTTCAGTATTGCTTCTTAAATTCCACTTTCAGATTCAAGATCTAAAAATTGAGTATTGTTACTGACGTACCTCATTTATTAGTTCTTTCAGCTTGGGCCTTAATTCTTTCACTGAGCAGTAAAACCTCAAACCTCTTAGTCTTGCCTGGCCTGAAAATACCTATCCTTTGTTCTCACACTTGAATGATAATACAGCTGGGTATAGAACAGTAGGCTAATAGTCATTTTACTTCAATATTTTAAAGATACGATTCCACTGTCTCTTTGACATCTGTTATTGATAAGAACTCTACTGTCAGTCTGACAGTAATCTCTGTATAAGTCATTTGTCTTTTATATGTGGTTGCCTTTTGACTTTTCTTTGATATCCAATAGTTTTATTACTGTGCACCTCTATGTGGCTCCTTTTATTGACCCTGTATAGTGTTAGCTATATTTCATGAACCTAACTAAAAATGACTTAAACAAGTTTAAAAAATGCTGAGCAATTACAGCATTGGCCTCCATTCTGCACTTCTGGAACTCTTACACTAGACATATTTTAGGTCTTATTCCATCTCCTCTGCCTACTACTCCTATAAAGTGTCTATATTTCCACTCTCCACATCTTTTGCATTGTACTAATGGTGTTTTCCTCAGATCCATCCTAAAGTTCATTAGTTTTTGTTCTAATCTCCTCCTTCTAATCTTTTTTCCCAATGTAATACTTTACTCACCTAATAAACTTTTAACTTCAAAGGTAATTATTTCTTTTCTAAATTTTATTTTTGTTTTTTTCCAAAACTATCTGCTCTTTTTGCATACTTTTCTATTTTCATTTTTCTAGATATAGTATTTTTATTTATTCAATCAGCTTATATATTTTATTTTACATATTTGCTTTATAGTTTATAAATATCTATAGGTTTCATTTATAGTGTCTTCATTTTCTCATCTCAAGTCCATGGTATTCTTTCTTTCTTTCTTTCTTTCTTTCTTTCTTTCTTTCTTTCTTTCTTTCTTTCTTTCTTTCTTTCTTTCTTTCTTTCTTTCTTTCTCTCTCTCTCTCTCTCTCTCTCTCTCTCTTTCTTTCTTTCTTTCTTTCTTTCTTTCTCTCTATTTATCTATCTATCTATCTATCTATCTATCTATCTATCATCTTCCTTACGATAGTGGTTTCCTCACTCTCACTGGTTTGTAAATTTTTACTGGGAGCTAATTTTCAGCAAGAATTGTTTGACCTGCACTTTGGAAATAACTATGA